>SCLH01001386.1:109979-137820 GCA_004367855.1 Oikopleura vanhoeffeni
ATTTCTGTATTTCTGATCGTCAAAATATTAACAAAATTTGCCGGATAATTAGTCTCAAGTAGGCCCGACGAAACTATTTTTGCTCACGGTAGCTGATTTTTTGATATATTTTCCAGGAAATTGTGCATAACATTGATCAATGGCAAATTTTCAAAATTTTATTCAAAATTTCAAGATATCAAAAATTAGAGAAAAAAATTTCTTATCAGTAAAGCCAGCCAAAATTTAAGTATCATTTACTATAAATGTGTCATCTTCCCGGATTAAAGTCATATTAGAGAATATCATATGCATAACTTTGCAAACAACAACAAAATTTTTTTTAACATTTTGAATATGATTTCAAAGATTGGTGATCGATTTCTCGTTTGAGTGCGTGAAAACAATCAAACATTTCTGAACGATTCATCAGCTATGTATCGTTATTNTTAAATCTCCTCTAAACAATTTGGAATGGGATATAAAGAAAGTGTTACGCGCCATCCTCCGATTTTTGGCCGATTTCCAGTCTCTTTTAGAACTTTGAAAGGGTTGTATCGGCCGGAAACTGTTTTTGAAAGGCCAATAAGGAATGACTAATAACTAGAATCAGTACTGGGCGTAAAATCGACTTTTAAACTAATTAGTTTATTCACGATTTGTGATCAGTGACTTGTGCAAAATTTTAAGAAGAATTTTTGGAAATAAATACAAAAAAATTTCGAAAATATTTCATTTGGTAAAATGGCATAATATGCTTTTAATTGACGATTGAAGTAGGTGCTCATGCCTCCTCAATCCTAAAATTATGCTTATCAGATAGCAAATAAAATTTTTCGTCGAAAAAGTCAAAAAAATTTGGGGGCAAAGAATGTTAGCTAAAATCAATTTGAGTTTTCGATCGTCTCCCGGTACTGACCCTACTCATAACTTATTATTTTTCTGCAAATTTTACTCTTTTTTGAAAAACTTTGTATTTTTCAATATCTTAAACTATAAAAAAAAAATTTATAAATGTTGTATAATTTTTTTCACGTCACAAATTCAAGATGAAAATTTCGAATAAAATTCAAGAAAAAGTTCAGTTTTGTGAATGGAAAATGCAATAAAAAAAATTGTCATTAAATTTTCCATTTTTTTATCGTTTTAAGTTTCACTCAAAATAATTTAAATATTTTCATATTTCCAGCAATAACAAATCTGACCACTTCCTTATTCGCATCAATTTCAAAATTCAATCGATTTCCTGGTTTTACATCACTGGTCGAAAAACGCCACATTCCTACTTTTAATCAGTATTATTAGATCAAATACTTTGATACGAAAATAATTTTGAGATAAGCTTTTAATTCGTTAGTTCCGCGCCGGTTTTTGACTTTAAAAGCGGAAGTTTTTCTGTGTCAGATTAAGGATCTAACGACCTCGCGATAAAATTCGCAAAACACAATTTCCGTCAAAAATGTAAAAAGCTTATTGTTAAACAAAAAGTACTTTAGATATATTCTTTAAGGAGCTGAGATAATCTCGTCAGATCAGTGCTTTTTTTGTTACAAAACTTTTGTAGATCGATGTTTGTTTTTTTCTAGAATTAACGTAAAATATGTTATTAAATATGAAAAAAGTATAAAAAGAATAATAAAAAATAATAAGTATAAACCAATCAGTTCACTTTTCACAAGTAGGTTCCTTCAATCATACTGAGTTCACTTTGAAAGACATTTTAACCGGTATTTTTCAAAATGGTCATTCACGGTTATTTTCGGCTTTTTTGTACGGTTTATTTTCATTATTTTCTTAAATCATCTGAGAGTCAGACGATTTGAAATAAGAAATTTCAAAAGTCAAAAATGGGTATCGATGTTTTTGACCCATCTTGTAGAGAATTTTTTTCTGGTCATTTTAAGACCCAGGATTTTTTTTGTTTATGAAAAATTTTCAAAAAAAACGATTTTTCGCTCAAATTTTCGAGATTTTACAGGGTCTCATGAAGCCAGTTCTAGCGACTCCGTATGAAGAGCTAAACCGGTAATTTTTTTGGCAGGTGAAAATAGAGCGTTTTTTAGCAGGCCATTTTTTTAGCTAGGGCTAGCAACCACGTGGTCAACCTCAAATGACCGGTCAAAGTTCAAGGTCAATCTCAAGTTTATCGTAGAGACTTGAAAGTACTCTCAAAAAAACCGGAGAGGTCGACTTTTTAATGAACGTATTAGCAACTATGGTTTAATGATGTACTGAAAGGTCGCTAGAGAGCAAAAACTGGTCAAACTTTGACCGGTCATTTGAGGTCGACCACGTGGTTGGTAGCCCTAGCTAAAAAAAATTTTGACTTTTGAAATTTCTTATTTCAAATCGTCTCATGGATCATGGTCCATGACTCATGGTTATTTGAAAATAAGTTTTAGTTTTTGATTCAAACAACCTATATAGCAGCAATAACCCCTTCAACTGGTAGTAAGTTATTATCTCAAAATATTTTTAAGAAGAATCAACTCGAAAAAAATATTTAATTTGATCAAGTCACAGATACTTCTCTCAAAATATTTTTCATTAAATTTATCCATTATCTCCTTTCAGATAATAAGATTTTTTTTGTATATTTGATCATATTTTCTCTTGAAAAGTGCTTTTCAATCATATTTAAAGTTGATAAAAGTGTTTTGAATGAGAATCAAATATATCAATGGCAAGGTCAAATTAAGTAAAACAATTGAAACCGATTAAACTGTTTTATGTTAGTAAGAATGCTATAACGGTTAACTTATTCGTATTCATTTTAATATCAAATCGTATTCTTCAACCAGATACAAGCTTGAGGGCCTTGGTACATTTTGTCAGATATGGATATGGGCTCTTGACGAAAAATTTCCTACTGAGTTTTTATATTCTTCTCAATATACCATCAAAGTAATGTTTCATAATTCAGGCAACTTTAGTAAATACAGAATTTTCGAATTATTGCTTTTTTAGAAAATTTTAAGATCGAATTTAACTTTTCGAATTCGACAAATTATGAAAAATTTTTGAAAAAAGTTCCGAACGTTATAAAAAAATGCCTTATTTTTTGTTAAAATTTTTTTTCGTTATTTCTTTAAAATCAACAAAAACAATTTTTCAAAATGGTCACTTTAACTTTTCGCGTAGGTGACCACATAGTTTTTAAATGGTATTTGAAAAATCATATGAACTTTTTTTGGTCAAAACTACCGGTATTTGGAAATATTTTGCAAAATTTTCCTTATTTCTTGTTCAATTTTTCAACTAATTTTTCAACTAATTTTTCAAACTCATTTTTTCGAAATCACCGGCTGATAATATTGCGAATGCCACCTTTAATTTTTCAAATATGTTCTTGTTTTGTTTCTTTGCTCTTGTTTATACTCTGAATTATAATTTTTGAAACGAAACTACGGTTTTGCAAAAATCCATTGAAACCCTCTTTTATCCAGCATTTAAAAAAATAAATCGAAACTTGCCAACTTGATAAGCCGACCCATCCACTTTTTAAAATTTTCCTTGATTCAGCTCATGAAAAAAAAGTTTTTTTCGATGTGCCAAAATTTCGTTTTTCGTCTTTTTTAAAAATTTTAAATTTTCGATTTTGACGTAAAAATCGTATATGAACAAATTAGGTAAATTTTAAACGGTGGATAGGTCGGTTTTGACGGATCCTAATTAATAAAAATAAAAATAAATTTTACCTAAATTTAGACACCTTCGGTAGCAAACGCGCGTTTTTTGAGTGTTTTTTTCAAAGACGATTTATAAAGTAAAAATTATCGATCTTCGAAAAACAGATTAAACAAAGTAAGCTCAAAAGTAGCAGCTTTCATTCGAAAAAATTTTTGTGCGAAAATTTTGAAGAAACAAAAAGATTCCCATCAAGAGAAAAACAATGAAAATTTGTCAAAATGCATTTAGGCCCTTTAACAAAAATTTTTAAATTGGGTTGTCAAATATAGTATGTAAACGTTTTTATTTTGACGATCAGAAATACAGAAATAACTCAGTAAATACANCAAATTTTCAAAATTTTATTCAAAATTTCAAGATATCAAAAATTAGAGAAAAAAATTTCTTATCAGTAAAGCCAGCCAAAATTTAAGTATCATTTACTATAAATGTGTCATCTTCCCGGATTAAAGTCATATTAGAGAATATCATATGCATAACTTTGCAAACAACAACAAAATTTTTTTTAACATTTTGAATATGATTTCAAAGATTGGTGATCGATTTCTCGTTTGAGTGCGTGAAAACAATCAAACATTTCTGAACGATTCATCAGCTATGTATCGTTATTAAACAAAAAATAAATTTAAATACTGGGCTGCTCAAGTGCCCAAAATTTGTTTGTCAGGCGTGACCCTAATCGACACCAGGCTTTTTTAAAGCTATTTTAATTGGGAGAATTTGATTTTGGCCACTTAAGGGGGTAGTGTCCAGCAAAATCGTTTGGCTGAAAATTTGATCTCTTTGGTCGAGTTTTTTTTGGTCAATTTAGTTACATACATTAATTTCAGCCAAACTTTTTTTCTGGAAACTACCCCCTTAAAGCGCGCCAAAATTTTGTTCACTCTCAAGCCAGAAGATATTGGGCACTTGAAGCGCTTGCTGTGCCCACAACTTTGAATTTTACTAAAATTGAGACAGAAATATTAGATTTTGGGCGCACAGAGCGAACTCGAAGTGACCAAAATTTTAAACTTCCTGTACTGTATACAAAAGTGATAATTGTTAAGATTTTGCGCACTAAGAGCTTTAAGTGCTCAAATTGCTTGTTAAAAAATGTAGTTTTTACTATTTTACAAATAATATATTATATCTCGCAAAATCAAAAAAAAATATGTTCTTTTTGAGCACTTAAAGCGAGGTTGAAATGTTATGATTTTGAATTTTTCACGCTTTGAAATCGCTTAAAAAATCGAAAATAATGCGAAAATTTCGAATTTTTTTTGATGATTGGGTTCGCAGTACACTTAATTATCACCTTGTATCAAGGCCTTTATTCAATCAAAGTTGCATACCTCCTTAAGCCAGGTTTATTTGTAAACATTTTGGGCACTTGAAGAGCGCTTTAACATATATATCATGTCATTTGAAATAAAATATCAGTATTGTTGATAAAAGTGCATTTTTGATTTATGTTAGAGTGTGAGAAAGTCAAGCTTAAAATTTCCAGTACAGTAGTGAAAATTAAATAAATATTCTCAATTATCAACAAAAAATAATTTTTTTTTAGAACTATGGGCATAAAAAGAGTAAAATAATCTCCCTTATTCCGGTAGTCATTAATAATTGATCGTGACAGAACTCAAAATTTGTTTTTTATGGCGTTTTCCTTTTAATGATCAAACTCAAATTCTTGACATAGCAATAAATTAAGGATATTCATTTTTGCAGATAACCATTTCACCCCAAAACTCAACGTTAAGGTTGCGAACGGGAGCACTAGAATCTGGAGTTAACATCGACGAAATAACCAATTTCATTTCGCCATATGGATTACCGGATCTCAGACTACAAATCCTAAATATTTGAATGATACAAACAACGCAATATATAAGCACCCAATCAAAACCCTTGATTGCAGAATAGGCGGATTTCATTGGTCAGGTTGAGAAAGGATCAACCAATCAAATGCTCAGATTTCGCATTTTTCAAATAATTAGGATTTGTTCTCTGAGGTCCGGTAATCCATATAGTGATCAAATAATGCCATTTTAACATTTTTAACTATAAGTTTTCAGAACAAAGTCGGATCCAAAATTTCATTATTTCAAGAATCAGGAGCGAATTTCAACGTCAACTCGCCGACCTAAGAAAACGTCACAAAGTCTGATATTTTAAAAATTTGTCACTTCAAACAATCAGCCAATTATGAACACAAGCGGCGCAGAATAACCTAATTTAGCGCCGTTTGAGTAAATAATAGAGCCAGGAACTTCAGTGAAGAATATATGTAATGCAAGTTGAATTTATTTGGAAAAAATATCCAATTTCACCCAATAGTGAAATTCAACCAAAAACAATTTATCAGTTATTTTACTCTGACACAATTTATGGAGAAATTAAGTTATTTCCAGCATCACTTATCAAATTAATCATCCTTTATATCCCCTATTCACACTTTTGTTAATATCCCAGCCCTGATGAGGAAACATAGTGTCTTTTAAGTAGGAGACCAGGATATTAACAAAAGTGTGAATAGGGGATATCAATTACGCGACTTCCTGGTCGTTATTCGCTTGATTTTTAGCCAAATAAATATTTTTTTAAATAATTTGGCTTTTGAAAACAACTCATCCGATTACATTCTTAGATAGCTCAGTTTGAGCTCAAATATCTTGTTAATAATAAAATACAAAAATTGGTACAAATCGGACCATTGCTTCCAATTTTTTACAAGAAACTTATAAATAAAAAATTTCAGAAATCTCAGAAAAAAGGATAAAATAAATTGGTCCGATAAACCAATTTTTTTATGTTTTTATTAACAAGATATTTGTGCTCAGTTTGAGCTATTTAAGAAAATAATCGGATGAGTTGAGTTCAAAAGCCAAATTATTTAAAAAAATTGGCCAAACATCTAGCAAATAACGACCAGGAAGTCGCGTAATAATATACTTTTGTTATATTAAAAAGTGTAATTTTTTGTTTATTAATATAGGAACTACATTTCAAGAGAAAATGCAATTATCTGAATATGCTGAAAATACAACTTTCCCGATTGCGATAAATTTCAGGAAAAAAATTTGAAAACGTAAACTGATTTAATCACACTTATTTATTTCGACAAATTAAAACTTTGACGGAAATATTATATATCCTCGCCGAAGGTTATTTCGAGGCGAATATGATAAAGGAAGTCGGTGCTTGAAGACAGATTTTCAGTTTCCCGGTTTTTTCGCTTATTGGTAAACTTTTTGCTATTTTTAAATTTTTTACGGATTTTTTTTTTCAAATTAAAGACAAAATTGTTGACCTTACCTCATTTAATCTGATTTTATAAAATTTATGATTGTTTCTTTAATTAATTATGCTTCTCTATTTTTGCACATAAAATGAAATAGGGAATCCCCTATTATAGGGATACGTTATAAAGAATGTGATTTCTGTGGGGTATAATTTATATCAAAAGGTTTAGCTCGGCAATATTTTTTCCCTTCAGCTTTCTTATCAATTCTGTTAGGGGTTTTTCGCATAATTTTCATTTTATGAAATAAGTTAAAATAAACGTTAATTTAAATATATAATTATTTTAAACAGCAATATTCCGATATTTAAAGATCAAGCTTATAATATTTTCCGTGAGTGCTCAAATTTTACATTGTGAAATCCAGAGTGTTCAATTTTATGGATGATTAATTAACACGTCATTTTTGAGCCAATAAACGCATTATAGGAAACTAGGTGTTTGATATTATTGATGGCTATTAATTGAAATCAAACAAAAAAAATCAAAGCTTATTTTTTACGCAAAATAGTACGGTTCGCGGCTTATTTTACAGGTACGTAGTAAAACGTCATATTAGGAAAACACAACAAATTTTAATATAATATTTCAAATTATACATTCAGTTTCAAAAATTGACACGCTTTTAAAAAAATGGAGTAATTTGTGATATATGGATTACCGGACCCCAGAGTACAAATCCTAAATATTTGAAAAATGCAAAATCTGAGCATTTGATTGGCATTTGATATTAGCACCAATCAAAACCTTTGATTGCAAAATAGGCCGATTTCATTGCTCAGGTTGAGAAAGGATTAACTCAACCTGAGCAATGAAATCGGCCTATTTTGCAATCAAAGGTTTTGATTGGTGCTAATATCTTGCGTTGTTTGTATCATTCAAATATTTAGGATTTGTACTCTGAGGTCCGGTAATCCATATGGAGCATTGAAGAAAACGCTCAGTGTTCAGTTATATTTAAACGTTGGCGACTTTTTGTAATTTCGGCGAATTTTTCCACCAATTCTACAAGAAACAACCAACAAATGTTTTGCCAATTATTCTCAAAGACCAAATTGAAGGAATAATTTATGGTATATCAAAAATGTGGTGTGTCAAAAATCAAGTCTTAGAAATTTATTTGTCAGCAAAATGATGGACTCTGTGGAACACCTTTTATTCATAAACCAACGTAATAATAATACTCTTTTTAGTAGAACAACCGTTCCAGAAAGTGATAAAAATCAGTCAAATTATTAGAAAACTGAATTAACCCTAATTTGAACCTGAAATTTCATCTTAAAATCATTATTTTTAAATTTCAAAAACGAAAAAAATCCTTTTTTAAAATGATTAGAAAAAAATTCTTTACAAGATAGCTTAAAAACATTGATACCCATTTTTAACTTTTGAAATTCCTTATTTCAAATCGTCTTGGCAAAAAAAGGCACTTTATTCAATTTTTTGTGCTGATACAGATAAAAAAATTTTATAATCTGGTTAATATAATTTGTTTGAATTTAAAAAGATAAATCAACCGGTGACAAATGTTAACGACGCAAACTCAAAACACACTTTTATGAGCTTGATATATACGTGTTTTGCCTTTCATCTTAAAAAGGTTAATGTTTACTAAGTGAGATTTTGGACCTTATTATCATTGATCACGTGTCCCAATTACATAGACCAGATTTGATAAAAAGCTTTTGAACCTAAATGCGTACCTTAAACAGTGTTCGTTTCTTATGATATTTCTCTATCGTGATCTCTGATGACAAATTATGAACGAAAAGTCTGTGTATATGAATATCAGTGCGGTTAAGTTTTTAAGGGGGTCGGTCAACTTTATTTTTGTTGCGAGGCTGCTACCCGCCACTTGGCCAAAAACGCGCGTACGCCGCAGAGAGAGCGCCAACTGAAACGCTCACCTGCTCAACAAAAGACGCACTTCAAAATTAATTATGTTTATTTTATCGCGAAACATCGTGAATTCATATTTGAACTAATGTTTATAATCAACCTTTTTGTAATATTTCGTGAATATTTTCATTAAATAAAATTCGTCCTTTTCATTTCAAGGCCTTAACTTTAGATTTTCAAGACGATTTGAAATCTGAAAGCCCCCCCAAATTGCATGGTTGTTTAGGAGAGAGGAATCGTGAATTCATATTTGAACAAATGTTATAATTAACCTTCTTGTAATATTTCGTGAATATTTTCATTAAATGAAATTTTTAAAGTCAAAAATGGGTACCGATTTTAAATGTTCATCTTGTAGAGGATCTTTTTGCAGTCGTTTTCAGCCATATAACTTTTTCGGTATTTGATTTTTCCAAAGAAATCGATTAAGGTGGTATGTAGGCTGGCCGAGGATTTTTCCAAATTATACTAAATCAGCCGTACAAATGGCTTTTTTCACGAAAATGATTATCTGATTATCTGCCAGGTGGACCCCCTTCTTAGTTTTAAAACTGACCTTTTAGTCCTCGAGTTACAAAAATTAATTCAAATTGTTCAAAAGCGAGTGGTTTACTCAAGGAGGAATTTTATTTGGACCGTTATCGGATGTACCGGCTGGTCAGCTTGCGATACCGGAAGTGATGTTTCAAGGATTTGGAACAACTGAAAAATGCGAGAAAATCAATTTTTTCGAGTTGGTATCATGAACTGGGTGTCTTAACCCTCGTAAGCACAGAGCCACAATTGTGGCTCAAACATACTTAAAATCATTTAAAAAGGCAAAAAACGGGACCGTGGAATTTATTCTTTCAAACACATTATAAAGAATTTTGATAAGGTTCTCAAAAAATAATTGAATTGTTTGTCGAATGTTTGGTTCCAGTATTACGGAGTGTTCATTGATTAGAATTTTACGCCTATGTTACTTCCTGATAAATTATTTCGGAACTAGACATAAAATACAAATGTGAGATAAGCGAGTTTTTAGGAAAGTGTCAGGTGCATGCATGACAGTTTAAATACAAAATAATTGGTATCTAGGAGCAGATATTTTTTTTCGGAAATGAATTTACTAAATTTTCAACTTTAAGTATCCCATGAAAAAAAATAATTATTATAAAAAATAATTTAAGCGATTAAAAATTGTCCACAGTTGTACTTCATTGCCATATTTACTTGAAAATAACGGATAAAATTTAAAAAATCTGGTTTTATAGGGAAAGTTTATCAAAATTTTTAGGAAAAATTATCATTTTTCCATCAAAATTTATAACTTATTTATAAATTACTTATGATTTATGAGATATAAATCAAAGCGGACAAAACTTTGCCGTGGGCCAGATACTTGTGCATCGTTTCCGATAGAAATGTGACTTGTGAAAACAACTGTGACCGTGTATCACGTGATATGGTATACCTTGTTTTTCTCACTATATTAACTACAACTTAAAATTAAAATTCTAGAATATAAAATGTCGGATGCAAAAATATTACCTTTAAACTTCCTTATGCAAAAAAAATTAAATTCCAACTGTTCTGATGCCTTGGCGTAACTTTTTTATTGTATGCTCACAAGGGTTAAGTGACCCCAAAATGGCGCGTGAGATGCAAATTTAATTTTATTTCGATCAAACGCATATCACGTAAAACAAGCTTACAGTGGTGTCCACAAATTATTGTGCATTTGGAATCGATGCACAAGGATCTGGCCTACGTCATCGTTTTGTTCAATTTGATATCTTTAAGATAAATCTAAAGTTATTTCTAAATAGGTCTGAAATTTTAATGAAAAAATTACGATTTTTTATAGAAAATGGTTATTTTTTCCTATAAAAGCAGATAATTGCACTTCTTATATTTTTTCTAGGTCGATATACTAACCAAGTGACTCAGTGGACAATATTAAATTGCTAAAATTAATATTGAAATAATTAAAAATTTTTCATGAAAAAATTAAATTGAAAATTTTGAAATTTCATTTCCGAAGACAAATATGTGTTCCTGTATATCAAATAATTTTTGTTTTAAGTGTCAAGAATGCACAAAAACTTGCTGTTTTCAAATTTTGATTGACTTATTAGATCGCATTTGTTTTTTATATAAATAAAAGATTATTAGAAAATCCGAAAAATCCTCCCCCCCCTAATATTTCAACAAAATTTACGAAAAAAATGAACTATTTTTTTGAATTCACCGCAAAATTCTGTATAATATGTTTGGACAAGACAATTCTACAATGTTTTTCTCCGTTTTTAGAGGATTTAAAGTATGCTCGAGCCTTTATCGGAAATCCTGCCTAGTCATCGAATTTCATCACTACGTCACAAGAATAGAAAGTGACCAATGAAATGACTGGATTTCTCTATTTGTGACGTAGTGATACAATTTGACAGAGGGATCGTTAATCCGTGTGGGACTCTGATTTGACATATTTTCGGTGATATACCTTGAAAACTAAGAAAGAAAGAGAAAGGAAGTCTATTTTTGTAGATATATCCTTGATCGTGCGGAATTCAATATCAGAAATTACGTTTTTAGGTTCACACTAACAGTCACAGAATCGTTACAAGAAGACTCTTTCGGAACTTAAAAATCTGTCAGTATCGAGACGATAGTTTCAAATATTTTCAAATAAGCATAAAAAAGAAAGCATGTTGATAATCAAGCACGAACTTTTTTGTGAAACAACGACTAAACACTTCTAGAACGGCAAACAACCGACGTTTTTTGACAATATAAGACTTTAAACTCTACCACCTCCGAGGAAAAAATTAACAAACTGGCTTAATTTTTCACATAGTATTCCTCATAATATGCTTAAGATTTGAGCGCGCGAGGTCACGTGACAGAATTTTCGAAGGAAGGTGCTTCGATATTTCTGGAAATAGGCTCAAAAGAAGCCTTGCTTTAATTTGTAACGTCTCGTATTGAAATGTTCGATAGTGGAATTTTTCGAAAAGATATACCGAATGTGTTTTAGCTTTTGGGGTGTTCCCCGGGGAGATTGAAACGCCCCTTAAATTAACTAACCAAGTCGCGCTCTGATTGGTTAAGCGTGAATCTCCTCGGGGAACACCCCAAAAGCAAAAACACATTGGGTACTATGCTGCTCAGTCATTTTTGAACAAAGAAAATTAATTTTATACATTGAGAATAGTCTATGCTCAATTTTTTAAATTAATATTTTGTTCAAACAAGACAGTTCTCATTTTATTTGAATTTATGAATGAATTCTGTTTATCCCTTGTTCACACTCTGGCAAATTTAAGCCTGAAATATGATCAATCACATTTTATCATTTGAAGAAATTGGCCATCGTGTGAAAAACTCATCACTCATAATTGGTTTTCATTTTGTCCTTACAAAGATGACAAGGTTCCGATTCTAATTACAAAAAATCGTAAATTTTCTTTAATCGAAACATTTTTTTTGATATAAAATTGGCTATTGTCATGAGGAAACGTTATTTGTGTTTGAAATCAATGTAAGTCCTTGCCTCTTGCCTTCGCAAAAGTTAACTTACACACCTGTGCCAGTGTGTTTTAAAACACATATTTTTTGACGATAATTAAGCTGTTTTTGTAAGTTTTCAAGTGAATTTCCTGACAAATCTGGCACAAAACATAAATGGAGAACAACTTTGAAAGATGATCGAGATACCACTCATAGCATAAGATAATTTGACCTACGCTCAAGAAACGATTTTAAGTAGACCTTTCAAAAAGCCTTCTCCTACTTCGGTATATTTATTTATTTCTGTTACTTGACATGAAGTCCAAATATACAAATACAGAAATTCTCCAATTTTTTTGGAGAGTCCGCCGATCAGATCCAATTTTTACGGTGTGTCCAACGATCCGATCCAAAAAAATTTCGAATGTGCCCTGCTCGGACTTACTTTTAAGCTTAATGCCACGGATGGCCACAACAGTCAATTTGAAAGGCTCATTAAAAGCCTTCTCCTCCCTTTTTGAAATTTATTCTTTTAAGTCATGACAAAGGGAGGCTGAAAATTCTCTCGCGCCAACTTTTTGAACTTTTGTCATTGAGTCTCGAAAAATGCTTCTAAATTACCGGTTTTTTCCTAGATTTGGATTAATATTTCCTACAAAAATCACTGCAAAAATAAATTTAAATTTTTTTCAGCACATCCAAGAGTTTCATGTGTTAATTTCTAAAATAAGCAGAGAAAATTTAAGATCGAACTTTTTTAATTTAAGTTCAAAGCCCTTTGAATTTCACCTCCGACCATGATTCATGAAACCTCCAAATAAACTTTTTTGAACAAATATAAAAATCTGAGGAAATTATAGAAATATGGCTCAAAAAACTCAGTAGATAATTCTTCACAAAATAGAGTGATGAGAAAGTCGTACTTGGAACCAGGGATCGACATGAAGAAAAAAAAACGCATTGGATCGGATCAAGGAGGGGTAAAATAAAAACTATATTGGATCGAATCGTATCGGAGGTGGTGTAATTTAAATTGTATTGGATCAGATCGTATCAGAGCGGGGTAAAATTTTAACTGTATTGGATCGTTTCGTATCGGAGGAGGGTGAAATTTTGACTGTATTAGATCGGTACCCATACGATCCGATCTAATAAGATTTTTTCGATGACTATATTGGTAAATATACTATTTTATTTGTTATGGAAAATAAGATTTTAAATTGGATAAGTTGTCACTTTGTTGCGCGGAAGGTCACTTTGAAAAAATAAATCTATTCGATATTTGATTCGATATCTATAAAAATGGGATCAAAAATAGGATGAGTGAACCCAGTGTAAACAATGAAGCATTTACTATATCCCTTTATCACTTTTTGGTTAGAATGCGTAGCCACNGTGGCTACGCATTCTAACCAAAAAGTGATAAAGTGAAACTGACCCTAGATATAGCGCACCATGTACTATATAGCGCACCATTGAGAAAAATCTAAAATAGCCATTCTGTGTCAAATTTTTAGGAGATTATTTTTTGACTTACATTTTCCAATTTTTGGTGCTTCCTTATTGACTGATAAAAAAGTTCCTCAAAAGTGATTTTTGACGTCAGAAATGATTTCCTGGGGTGAAATCATTCAAGAAAACATTTTTTCTATTTCGTGATTTTTTTTTAAAAGGCATTTTTTTAAGTTTGAAAATCGCGAAAATCGGCATTATTTCACAAAATCAATTTTTTTAATTTCAAACCATATCCGGCTCAATATTTTTCAAATGTTGAAAATCATAATTGGTTGACTCAAAGAAAAAAATGACTCCTCCCCTGCATGCGCGAAAAAAGTTAACGACATGTGAATAGTGCTTTGTACGTCATTTTGGTCATTTTTTTCAAACGAACATGATTTTTAAATCATACATTAAGCTTTTTATTCTATTAACTTAATGTGCATGAGTTTAATCATTTAAGTGAGATATATCGACCTCAAAAACAAAAAATATGCTTTCGTTGGTTTTGCATAAAAATTTAAAGCTTTTACTGATATTTTCTAACTTTTAAACAACACCACGGTATTGAGCATTTATTGGAAATGTCAACATTTGAAATGAATAAAGAGATTCGTTAAATAGGAAATTTTTTGGAAATTCATTTTTACTCATTTTCTAAAATTTTTTTTGAAATTTTTGCTGATTGGTTGAAAAATAAAATTGCTTAAAAGACCTTTTTGACCCCGGAAATAAAGGAGAAGGTCAAATCATATCATTAAACATACTTTTGAAAATTAAACAAAATCGGTGAAGCATTATTTAGGCTACTGAAAATAACAGAAATTGTTGATTTTCCAAAATCTCGACATTAAAGTATATTGATATTATTTATATATTATAATAAAATATAAAAAACCGTAGGTCGATAAAAAGGAATATAAATTTCGTATTTATTTTGCAAAGAATGAGCTCCAAATCTGTCGATGTCAGATGGTAGGGGTTTATGTTTCAAATAATTTTTGGAGAAAATAAGCGCGAATCGGCCGAAGTTGGATATAGGGGGTTTTATGGTTCCAATTAATTAAGACGTGAAAAAGACCTTCAAATCGGCTGAAGCACGCCTATATGAGGGGAATACCCCCCAAACCCCCTAAGATGATCGATTTTTGATGTTTGAAATTAAAAGTTATCTATCGTGTAGTCACAAAGAATTTGGATCAAACGATTTGGTTTCAGAAAAATGACTATTTTACTAATATTCATCAAAATGTGGCTTTGAACAAGAAATATAAAAACACTGTTTATTAGATGTATTTTAATTACTTAGATTTAACCGTCAGAATTTTCTTTTTATCTCATCAGACACATAATCTCACATGACTCACATTTGAACTGACTATTTTCAAAGTTCAACTTTAACATAATCTGTTTTGTTTTTATCAGTTTAAACCCGCTTTTTCCGATTTTTTGTCTTATCCTTTTTTCGATCTTTGAACGCATTTTTGAAAATTTGGACATAAAGTACGTTTTCATAATTATTGTTTATTGTTAGTTTTAATGTTAAGGGGGTGTTCAACGCACAATTGGCCAGAAGAGAAGTTTTGTTGTCGGTTTCACGCTGAATTTGGAAACAAAAGAGATACGAAACCACCAAATATGAAATGAAGCGCCGGAAATGAAGTTTGAAACATTTCTTTTTTAAAAATTAAAAATGTAACTGAACCCTGAGTTTCAGAAGTATGGACTTGATTTTGTTCTTAAAATGACAAAATATACAAAACTTGACTTAAAAAATTTTCGAAAAAAAATCATGGGCTTGAAATCAAAAAAAAACGAAGAATTCAAATTCAGTTTGAGAAAATATGATTTTTAAATTTCTTTGTTGAAAAGTACGCCTCAATACATAAAATAGAAATTCCAACACGAAATAGCATTTTTTAGAATAGTACTTACTAGAGTAGTAAAGACTCTAAAAATACCACTTATAAATTTCAATTCCACTGAATATTAAGTTATCAATTTTCCAGGAAAAATAAGCTCATTGCACATTACTGTCCTGATTTGCGATGACCACTCCCTTCAGAGTTTATTTTTAAATTTATTTTCTAGACTTGACTTTTTTTTTTTTTTAATTATTTTTCGATTTCTTATTTTTTCAATTTTTCTAGTTTTTTTTTGACACATGTTTATATGCAAATAGTTAAAAGCTGATAAAATTTGATGTCACTTTCTCTGCTCATGGGACTTTTTCAAAAATTTTCATCGTGGTTACTCTCACGAACTTTCTTGTACACTTTTTCCAAGGTTTTCAAGAGTACTTATCGTTTGTTCGTTCTGAAATTCAGTCCGGGGTATAATTCTCATGTGTTTTTGTTGCGAACGTTTTCGAATTTTTATAAACTCATTTTCAAGCAGTTTTTCATTAAGAAAAAGATTACAGTAAAGTTTTTAATAAATTTTTTTTAACTTGGTGTATAAATTCCTCTAAATATACCATCAAAGTAATGTTTCATTATGAAGACAACTTTTGAGACCTTCGAATTTTTGTCTGATTGCATTTAAGAAAATTTTGAGTTGGAATTTAACTTTTTTAATTCGTCAAAATTTAAGAAATTTTTGAAAAAATATTCTTAAATTAGGAAAAAATTTTCCTTATCTTATGTTCAACTTTTTTTTAACTATTTGTTTAATTGTTAAGCCGTCCTGTCGGCAAAATTCAATTTATGTAATTCAACACATAAAAACAATTCGATGTACCAAAATGTCGATTTTTTCGATTTTTTTTTTAATTTTGACTTCAAAATTGTATGAAAACGAATAAAATTAATTTAATTCGGTGAACAAGACCATTTTTTAGTTTCTAATTAATAAAATTAAAAGATTATTTCACCTCAATTATGACACCTATAATCGAAATATTCCGTTTCTTGTGTGTTGTTTGTGAAGGGGATTATATAAAGTGAAGAAAATATAGAGCTAAAAATCAGATTCAAACACTAGTTAGCTCAAGTGGACACCTTTTATTTTTAATGAAGTTTTTGTTCAAAATTCGACAGGTGCAAAAAGTTTTACCATCGAGAGAAAAGAAAATTGAAAAAATGCAATCGTGTTCTTAGCACGCAGTTGGCCTGCAATTTAATTTTTTCAAATTGGATATGTTTTTTAATCTTGATTTATAAACTTGATACGTGATTTTTTTATTTTGAAAAAATCTGGTGGTTCACTTTATTTATTGTAGGGTTTTCAAATTGATAGGTTTTTCATATTTTTTTAAGAAATTGAGAAGTCGTATTCTTTGATATAAAGTTCATATTTGGAATTCCGATTTTTAATTGACTACGTAGGAGTTTTTTTTCAAATTGACTTATGGAATATTTTTCGAATGATCATTTTTAGGTTTAAATTATTATTTTCAGGCTGGAAATTTTTTTTCATTCAAATGATAGTTTAATTTTCATTATTATATTTTCGATATTGTTTGATAGAAGAAAATGAAACTAATTGAATTTAACGTTTGTATCATTGTTTGATATTCGACAGTATAACTTTATTCTTCAATAGTGCTTGGAACAGGGACAAAAGATAGTAAACTGTACAGAATTAAACTCATTGTATCGAGTATGATACTTATATGTGATGCAATTTCAGCCGTGAGACGCAGAGATTGCTAAAGCTCAACAGAACGCTAGAGGTTCCCGATAAAAACGCTGATTAAACAAAAAAAACTGATGAGTTGATAAATGTTCCAAAATAGTTTGTGTGCCAGTGGTTCACTGAACCACCTGTCAAACTTAAAGCACTATTGATGAATATTTATACGATATTAATATATTACAAGATGAATTATATCGCCCAGGTAGGGCACTTTTATCACTTTTTTCAGATCACAATTCGGGTTCCGCTCAGTTAATATTTTTTGAGTCTTGGAAGCTTCAACTTTTGCGCGTTTTTTGTTGAATCAGCCGTGAAAAACTAGGCAATAGAATCATAGGTTTGGATAGTTTATACAAGGCGATCGCAGGAGGAAGAAATGTATTGAACTTCGGATTCGGCAGTTCGGTGGGGTGGAAATTAAAACTGATATCTTGTGGATCGCATCTGAGGAGGGTGTTTTTTGTAACTGTTACTGGTTCGGATCGTAATAAAAAAATGATTGTCAGGATTTTAATCTAACACCTTCTCGGAACAACGAACGAACGTGGGGACTTTTAATCCGCGTGCATTCTGAGCGTAAGGAAGAATGGATTAGTGTCTTGATGTAATAACAACGGTGTTTCGATTTCTAATAAAAACTGTAATTTTTTTTACTTGGTAAATTGCTGTGACAATATTATTTTAAACTTTATTTTGTCAAAAATTACTTTTAATAAGTTATTGATATAATTTCACTAGGAACGTTAAGGGCTCGGTGCATTTTGACAGACAACGTGATATCCGACACGGATATCCGCGGATATGGGCTCTTGATGTAAAAATTTTACTGGTTTATTATATTCTTCTCAATTATACCATCAAATGATGGTTCTAATCCAGGCAACTTTTGTGACTACAGAATTTTCGAATTATTGCTTTTAAGAAATTTTGGAGTTCGAATTAAACTTTCAGAATTTTCCAAAATTATGAGATAATCTTTTGAAAAAAGTTCCGAACATTATCAAAGAAAATGCTATATTTTTTTCAAATTATTTTTCGCATTATTGATTTCAAATCCCGAAAAAAACTTTTATATGGCTACTTTAATCTTTTCGGCGGTAGGTGACGCAATATTTTTTATATGCTATTTGAAAAATCATAATGAACTTTTAAGATTTTTCGGTCGATAACTTTTTTGGGTAAATATCTTGAAAAATTTTCCTCATTTCTGGATAAAAATTTTCCAAACTAATTTTTCTGGAATCCTCAGCTGAAAACTATAGGAATGCCTATTTGACTATATTTAAACATGTCTACGTTTGTTTCTTCGCTCTTGTTAATAATCTGATCACGTTTTTGAATGAAATACGGGTTTTGCGCGGAATGTACTTTAGCCTCTTTTAATCAAAATTAAAGAAAAATATTTCACCAAGACTTCCCTAATCCGGTAAGATGACCCATCACCACGTAAAATTCCAATAATTTAACTCATGAAAATAAATATTTCTTTCGATGTGCTAAAATTCGTTTTTTTTTGTCTTTTTGTAGGAAATTTTAATTTTCGATTTTGACGTGGAAATCAATAAAGAAATTTAAGTTATATTAAATTTTCGATGGTGGTAGACCATTTTTTGAAGGCTCTAATTAATAAAAAAGAAAAAAAAAATTTAATGTAATTTAGACACCTAAAGTACCAAACGCGCGTTTTTAAAGTGTTTATTTTAAAGATATTTTAAGTTTAAATATCGATCTGAAAAACAGATTATACACAGTGAGCTAAAAGTGGCAACTAAACGTTTAAATCTTTTGTATTCAGAAAATTATGAGGTGGAAAAAGTTTCCATTGAAGACAACAAAACTTGAAAAAGTGCAATCTGCAAAATGCACCTAGGCCCTTAATTCTTCTAGTTTCAAGTTATCAAACGGATGGGGGAATCTCTTGTGATTATAGAAATTCGGCGATATTGGCACTGATTATGGCGATTTAGGAAAAGAAATGTTTTTCGATTTTCGTACGTATGCGTACTTTTCCGATACGTCATTTGGTTTTGCAAGCCTTTTTGATTGGATCGTATCGATTCAAGCATCATAAAATACTATAATGGATCGATCTGACCCTAAATTTGGTATCATGTGTTGGTCGGATCGGAATCGACTGATCTTATTTTAATCATATAGATGTATCGGAAAAAACCGATATGATTAATCGATCCCAATTAATCAATTCCAGTTTTGCCGGTCCAGTTTACAGTCAAGAATAAATAAGGTTACAAACTTTCGAATATTTTTTAAAAATCAACACTAATGTTCCTGTTTAATTAAATATTCCCCAAAGGAAGCTTAATAATATTGGACATATATACTTCTTCTAACTATCATATGTATGTTTCAATATTATGGATTTAGATATATATAGATTAGATATACAGCCATTGTGAATATTGAAAAAATTCTCCCAAAAGAATAGCCAAGCTTCTATATCTCATTTTATCGAGAGATAGGTGGATATTTTCTTTATTTGGTCCAGTACATTAGTAAACTTAAAGGGTAGGTGGTTTACATTTCGTGCTGTTAGCATTGTCATAGATTGGACCAATAGATGAATCATTCAATTTAAGAACTAAACCCGAGAAAAAAACTTTGCAATATTATTGGCATTTTGAAATTCAGTGAAGAATAGGACTTTACATTTTTGGAGCTCATTTTCGATTTCCTCCGAACAAAAAAAATATACTTCTGGTCTCTAAAAGTGCCAATTCTAGAGTTTAACGCACAGTTAACTCTCTAATTTTTAACGTCCACTATTTCTTTCAGGTTTTCAATATCTTACTTTTACAAAAATAAAAATGAATAAAAGTCAAAAGCAGGGAAAAGATAGGTTACAAGGACGAAAAATGTGAAAATCGGCGTTTTCAGGCATTCCTAGTAAGTTGTGTGACGAATTTAGAAAAATCAAAACCTAAAATCTTTAATTTCTATGTCTGTTGCGATTTAATTAATAAACAGCGGACGAGATAGGTTTTTTGAGATGAGTGAAGATCACATCTGGCATATTCAGAAGTCCTGAGATGTTTATCTATTTCGCGCATGGATACTTGAAATATGCCAAATATGACCACAATAACCCCTGAGTACATAATCATAGACAATAGAAACATTTTACCTTCCTCGTAAGGGAATTCCGAAAATAAATAATACCAGATTGCATCGAAATCTTGCTCTTATTGCGATAAACGAAGAATTCAATTTTCGTTAATTATACAGTAACTCTTAATGGAGGTTAATCATTTTCTACTTAAACATCATTAAGTACGGTTTTTTTTTGAGAACTTAATGATCTTTAAAACTTAAATCAAGGTAATTCTCCATTAAGATTTTGAATTAAATATATTTTTTTTCCACTATTTAATGGAAAAAAGTATTTTTTTTGTAATAAAATAGAAAAATATTTAAGAGAAAAAGTATTTTTTTTTCGTTATTAAATAGAAATAATTTTTTTTTGTACGTTATCAAAAATTTTTTATTTTTATTCAATTGAATGATGGCCTTTTTCCAAGCTTTTCAGACATGGGCAGCTGGCCGTTTTGGCTTGAATTAGCACTCCTCCTTTAATTTTCAGCGTTCTAAATTGGTTGTTTGATTATTGTGTTACCTTTCAGGCCGTCACTCATATAATCCAAAAGCAAATAATACTGATAATGATCTTTATTTATTTTTTGTGTAACTTAATGATAATTAAGTACAGCCTCTTAGGCGACTTAATTAAATAGGTACACAAATAATATAATAAAAGTTCAATTACATTATTTCTAACTTTTGCACTCAGTTCTTCAATTACGGGCTTTTCGGTAGTTTTTTTGCCATTTTCAGCATTTATATAAGATTCGGTCTCTAAAAAACGATTTATCCGATTGTGTTTTAAGATAGCTTTAATTGAGCACAAATTTTAAAGAAAGTTATATTGTAGACTAAAATGGTCAGAAATCAGGCAATTGTTTCCAATTGTTTAAAAAGCTAAAAAACTGGTCCGATTAGTCAAATTTTATTATTATTTATTATTCATTGATAGTCTTGTGCTCGTTTCATGCTAGCGAAAAACTATCGATAAGTCGTTTCAAAAGCCGGAATCATCTAAAAAATTTTAGCTGAAAAAATAAGGCAAAAAACGATCAGAGGGCTTTTCTTAATCGTTTATATCCTTCGGATATCCTCAAAATAAGTAATATGGCCATGTTTTTCGAATAAAATGCTACTTTTATGCTATGATTCGTGCTAATTTTGAATAAGAATCATAAAATTGACTGAAAAATTGTCTTTAGCCTTTTTAAGCGACGATCACCCCCTTAACAATATAGGTAAGTTAAACTCAACTTTGATTGTCAAGATTTGAAGATCAATTGTTCGGAGTCCTAGGCGGACATACACTTCCTTCGATTTTGTGACTGCCAAGAAATACTTTTCTTGAAACTTTGCTTAATCTCCGGAATTTGTTTTAATCGGATTTTGGAATAATTTTCACATTCGTGATACTGTAGGATGTAATTGGCATTCTTCGTTCTGCTTCCTCCTCGTCTTACACTAATCAAAAGTCTTTTAATTGCATTCTTGACGTTTTGACGAAAGCTATTATTGCTGTTGGGGATATGGATACTCCGGTTTATTCCGCTGGTAATCTCAAAGTGCAGAATCTTTTGTGTCACACACGTTTCAATACGTCAATAATTAAAAAATAATTTAAGTGGTTACATATTTTCTTCTGAGCATATCTCAAATATAAAAAAAGTACCTTTATAGAAATAAGAATGAGACAATAACTTTCTATTTTGACTGATGATTTAAGGGGGTTCCAACGGGGCCTGTTACAGTGGGGCTTTTTTCAAATGTTATTTTTACAGTTAAACGGTGAAGCTAGAGCTTTCTAGTTAAAGAAGTCTTAAATTGATTCGAAACCTGGCTGCAATTTGCATGCTTGGAAAAGTTTTACAAATTCATTTTACCAGTAACCGATTTTAAAACGGTATTTTTCCAAAAGTTTCAAAAAGTTTGCGCATTCACCATAAAAGAGCTTGAAAATTCTTGAGGTTTAGAAAAATGGCAAAAATTAATTAAGTAACATCGCACTATTTTTTCGTTGACCAGTAAATAAAAAATTGCCGATCGCGTTTTGAATTTATTTTCACAGCTGTTCTAGATCAACGACGTTATATCCGTGCTCTCATTAGTCAACGGTATCAGCATTAGAGATCATTATTTTGTGGAATGTTAGAAGGAATTCTCTAGGCCCCGGTGGTTCTTGCGCGTTCGCGGTTTGACCCTCGTTTCGAATCCCGCGATGTCACGCGTGTTATTTGTAAAAGAATGAGTTTTAAAATTGGACGAAAACGACTGAATAATGTAATGCGACATTTATCACAAGGATTGAATAATTGAATTCATTTAAAAACGGACAGTGAATTTCAAACTATTTTGAGTGAGATTTAAAAAACATGATTCATATTTCAGTTGTGATCATTATTTGAAAGAATCCTCACCAAACATTTGATGAAAATGGAAAAAGTGTAATTTTGTCTGATGAAAACTTGCGGAAAATGGAAGAATATCATTTGGCAGACTTGTTGCAGATAATCTTCATCAATCGATTTGTTTTTAGGGGATAAAAGCTTCTCTTCATTTTCGGAGCATTTTTTCCACCCCGTATAGATATCAAATATTTAATTAAATAAAGTGATCTTCGCGAAATCTGTACGATTATCCTACTATAGGCTATACCACGACATTTTATTGAAATCTTTTGCAAGTACAAAAATTTATAAAAATTGAGTGCAAATGGCCCTCACCGGTTTGACAACAAATGTGTAAATTTTAATTAGTAGTTCAGAAACGATGATTCGCTTGACTCTTCCATCGGTTGACAATGGAAACAAAATAGGACACAGAAAATTTCAAAGTGAGTTGCTGTCTGATTTTAATTGTTGACTGGTCGATGAAATTTTGGTGCTTGGTTTAATTCTGCTAAGCATTTTTGTCTCTCTCCAAGAAATGAATTTCAATCTGAAAAATTTCGCTTATAAACCGCCTCAAAAACAACCAAGCCAATTTTGCAGGGGGCTTGGGGGTCTCCTTCCCCCGTGGGTCCCGTTATTCAAGTCTGCGTTTGTTAAGACAAACAAATTAATTTAGAAAATCTTCCATATACAATTCCACATAGTCTTCAAGATTTTTACACTTCAAGTTTTTGAGTTATAATCATTAGATAAAGTCGTACGCTTATTTAAAATTGATAAGATTTTTGATTTGAAAAATTATGGTTGGTTTTTGAAAAACTATAGGAAATTTATTAAGGTAGGCGGACAATTCGACGAATTCAGATTTATTGATTTTTGGAGTCTCTTTGAGGTTTTTGTGACAAATATGACTGTTGATTGTGTTCAGAGACAAGTGTGATTCCGGTACAAAATAAATTTACTTGAATTTTATGTAGGAGCCCGAATATTGTTAATCATATTTCACCCTTAAATTTCCAAAATCGTTATTTTTCATATAAATAAAATGTATAACGTGATCTCGAGATAATTTCATTGTTGATACGTTATCATGATAACTTATCATTAACGTTTTTTCATATTTGTAAAAAAATTCAATACGAACGCTTTAAGCTGTTTCCTAAAGGTTGAAAAATGTGAAACTATCACGGACTAACTCAATGCAAGCCCTTCCTTGCTTTTATCCAAACACATCATATTTATATTTTTTCAAAAATCGTTTTTAATGAAAATGAAAACAATGTTTTTCTAACTAATCCATTCATAAAACATTTAGTTTCAATTACAGTAAAATTGTTTTTACGCAACTAGATTATATGAAGTCTTCATTTTCGATACAGTTCTGGCCTTTTAGTTATTATATATGTTCAAATAAATATAAATTATAAACATTAATTTACTTAAAATGTCCTGACATTAAGGAGGTTTGGGTGTATTACAGCCCGGTGTAATTAAAGTCTAATAGTTAAAGAAAGGTTTAATTTTTTCGTTTGAATATTCAAAATAAAACAATTCTAAAAATAACCAATGCTGTGATTGAACTAGGAGGGCGAGAGAGCATAACGCACCTAATGCGTCTACCGATGTTTTACTTCTGCAATGCAGAAGATTATACGTTTACATAAAAATGCAGAGAAATGCTAATGCGGTGGTTTTTTTCTCAAGCTTGGATTTTTATTTTAGACCGGAGATAACTACGTAAGTCTCAAGAATGCCGAGAAAAAAATATTATCGAAATTGAGTGGATTTGAAGTAGACAATAAAAATTGTTTTATGAACATGGTTACGAATCACTCAGTCTGACTTAAAAAAAGAATGAAATGCTTTCAGCAAAATGTTATTAAGTAACTGAGCATTTGACGCTATCAGTAAATATATTTATTGAAACATACGTTACAGTTTTAAATAGCTAACATAGTTTAAAACACCCCCAGAGTGAATTGGTTTCACG
The DNA here is from genome assembly GCA_004367855.1 of Oikopleura vanhoeffeni. Classification (NCBI taxonomy): domain Eukaryota; kingdom Metazoa; phylum Chordata; class Appendicularia; order Copelata; family Oikopleuridae; genus Oikopleura; species Oikopleura vanhoeffeni. The sequence continues at coordinate 134,929 of SCLH01001386.1, forward strand.
GACAGTAAGGGCGGTGAGCGTTAAGTTTTCTGTCACAAGATGCAAACCTGTAAAACTACCGGTATATCTTTAAGAGGGAGAACGACATTTGAGTCAAAAACGGCCGAAATTAAATCCAAATTATTCGGCTTTCTGAAAACAACTCATCGATTAAGGTTCTTTAGATAACTCCAAACGAGCTAAATATTCTAGAGAAAAATAATTGACAAAGAATGGTCCGAATCGTTATTCATAGGTCTGGCTTAAGGTCTTAAGGAACGAACAACAAATAAATTTAGAGAATTCATATAAAGATATGTTTCAAAGATTTTACAACTTCAAGTTTGAGTTATTAATCATTAGATAAAGTGTAGCTTTTTTAAAAATGATAACTTTTTGATTTGAATTATGGTTTTTTTTGAAAACAATATTACGGGAAATTTTATTTAAGGTATCGGGCTGGACAAATTCGACCTGACATCAGATTTATTGATTTTCGGCGCCCTTTTAGGTTTTGTGACAAGTATGACTGGACAATTTTTTTGGGAGAAAATTTGCCATTCGTTTTCCAAACTCAGCATTCGCAAAAATTAATTTGGCTTTTGAAATATTCTTGGAATTTATTTTCGAAATTACAATCTAAAAATAACATTTTAAAATACAATTTTTGTGTTTTAAACACTTTCATTGTGTTATTTTGCAAAATCAGCTACAAACAAACGCATGATTTTACAAACAATTGAGTTAAACTTGATAAACTAAAAACCTAAATCTTGTGAGTTTGGAAGCAGTCTTTCAAAAACTTAATCTCCTTTTCTACCTTTTCACCAGCAAGCGATTCAGGGGGTTGTGGGGTGGTAAAGAATGCATGATTGATAACAAATATGTTTTATTTTTCTAGTAAGTCGGTACATAACAATAATTTATTCTTCAAAGTGATGAAATATAATGTTTTCCCGCATTGGTATCACTCGCCTCATTCCCACCTAAAATAAGCAATAGATTGGTTAAAGTTCGTTCAGCGTCGCCCACGTTTAATTTTTACGCGTAGGCGCTCTGGACAACAACCTGACAACAAACTAAACCGGTAGAAATAACAAAATGAACTCATTTTAACGTAGTAAAAACAAACGATAATCTTTTTCAAAGAAATAACGGACAAAAATATGACAATAATTTCGTAGGTTTCATACATTCTTTGATTTATTCAATTTCAAAACAAATTGACCGACTTATTCCGATTTAAAGAAATTTCTGAATTAATTTGTACCCGTTTCAAACAACAGAAATAATTTTTCAACGAAAATAAGGACAAAACATATTACAATATGATCGTATGTTTATGAAGTTTATGTTTTCTTCAATTTGAAACAAAATTGGACCGACTTATTGGCCGATTTTTGTGTGAATTGAGAACATATTTTTACCAGGTTTTCACCGCGGTTACGGGTGAGGCCATTCTTCACCAGAATCAGTAAAACATTACTTGCAGGTGGATAGAACGAAGGTTTTAGTCTCCGTATTTTTTTTCTCATTTATTCTTATTGCCCGTTATCAATCACCTTTCCGTACAGCTGGAGAGAGGGCTTATTTCCCCAGCAATCCAAATTCTAACACCCCAATCACCTAAGTTGATTTTGGGGATTGGGATGAAATCAATAATGTTCTAAAATGTTCAAAAGTGATGATTCGTCACAAAATAATTTTACTGATTTTATGTAGCAGCCGAATTGTTTTCCATTTCCACTTAAATTTCCAAAATCGTATTTCAGTATAATAAAGGTATTAACCGTTGATATCGAGATAAATTCATTGTTGATACTTATATTATGTTTTTGATACTTTTGTAAAACAACAATACGAACGTTAGTGTTCTAAGGTTGAAAATTGAAACTATCCACGGACTAATAACCAATGCAAAGCCTTTCTTGCTTCTTATCCAGACACATCATTTTATATAATTTTCAAAATTCGTTTTTAACGAAAATTGTAAATACAAGTTTTTTTAATAATCCATTCATGAAAACATAAGTTTCAATTATAGACGTATTAATCTAACAGGTGTAAGGTTTATTCCTTCTTTTTTCCAACTGGTAACACTTTGAATTTCGCCGTTTGATTGTTGAATCTGAGAAAACTATTCGACCCAATCAACAACGCGGATCGAAGTGTAATCATTTGGAAAAAAAGAAGGTAAAAAACCTCACACCCTGTAGTTGCGTAAATATTTTATTTTACTAAAAATTTATAGTAAAAAAAAATTTACCGCAACTAGATATATCGAAGTTTAATTTTGCATACAGTCCTGGCCCTTTTAGTTTTGAATTAAATATTTTTTCAAATAAATCATAAATTCTGCATTATTACTTTAAAATTCTAACATTAAGAGGTTGTTGGTGATTACATCGCCGCTGTAAATAAAGCATAGTTGAAAGAAAAATGGTTTAATTTTCTTGAATAGAAATAAAACAATTCTAGAAAAATAGCAATGCTGTGATTGAACTAGGAGGACGAGAGAGCTACGCCCACTGCGTCATACGATGTTTTTACCTTCTGCAGGAAATTATACACAAATAAACATTTTTTGCTGCGAACAAAGGGAGAGGATTTTCAACGGGCGAAACGGGAATTTATTCGAAATCTTCATACTTTTCAGGAACATTTTGTTTAATATCAATTTTGGTAAGCCAAAATTGACCGGTAATTACGAATTTTGTGAATACAGTAGCATGTATTTACTGTCTTTTTAAATGCGGATCAGTGAGTCACACCTAACCTCCGAGGTTAGCATAAAAATGCGAGAAATTGCTTAGGCGGTTTGGTTTTTTCTCAAAGGCTATGGAATTTTATTTTAGACGGAGATAACTACGTAAGTCTTCAAGATCGCCGAGAAACAAAATTAATTTATTCGAA
>SCLH01001387.1:9210-21335 GCA_004367855.1 Oikopleura vanhoeffeni
GTCCAAATTTTTGACCAATAGAATCTCAATGTCGGACACTTTGTGTAATTTTCATTTTATTCTGAAAATAATCAGAAAACAATATTGCGATAAAAATAATAACTCTCGGCTCAACATATATTCGAGGCGTTAAAATTTCGGCGATATTGGCACACCATTATCCGTAGAATTAAGTACTCTTTCAAACGAATTCATATAAAAGTTGAAAGAGTAAATTTGGGAAATCCAAGCATGAAAATGACGTCATTCATGACGTCCACAACATAGTTTAATTATAATTCTTCGAAAATTTGGCGACATTGGCACATTTGGCGATATCGGCACATTAAGCGATATTGACACTCGAATTATTAAGCTGGAAATCGAAAATTGTCGTAGTTTTCGACGATATCGGGGCTCCCCCTGTAATTAGGAAACTTTCGAAAAACTTTTTAAGAATATCATTAAATTCGAAAAAAATATTTTCAAATCCGTGATAAAAATTAAACGCCTTATTTGTAATATTTGTGTATGCCGTAATTAAATTATTTGTGATGTCTGATTTCAAGTAAATTATCCGTCATTTTTCTGAACATAATAATTTGAAATCAGTAATAATATAATCCTTTCATTAAATTTTATGATGAAAAACACGATTTTAAAGAGGTAATTTTGACTTATTAGCTTCACGGTGCGCTAAAAGTATCCCGATCCGATTCACATATCGATTCGATCGGACATTTTGTGGTCGCGATCTGCCGAAGCAAATTCCAAAATTTGAATATCGATCGGACCAGATTTTGAAAAAAACGTGATCGGATCGGAAAAAAGACCGATTGATCGGGTTGCTCGGAATTTCCGAGCACATATTTTTAGCTCGGACGCCATCCCGGGCCACATAGCTATGTCACATAGCTATTCACATAGGGCTATGTCACATAGGCTATGTCACAAGGCTATGTGACATAGCTTCCCCGTCTTATGAATTTTTGAAATTTTTCTGAGTATTTTTTCGACAAGTGGAAAAAAACAATTTGCTGAAAAATTTTTTGCAGGCGTTTCAGACAATTTAAAAAAATGAAAAATTTTCGAAAAATTTTTTCGAAAAATTTTTTTCGAAAATTGTTTTCGAAATTTTTAAATTGTCTTGAAAAGTCCGCAAAAAATTTTTCAGCAAAAAATTTTTTCCAGTTGTAGAAAATACTCAGAAAAAATTTCAAAAAATTCTTAAAAAGTGTAATATGACACCATCTATCTTGAGATGTATGTACCAAAAAACTGTACATAACTAAGTTCAAACAAGGCGGTTAATTTGATGATTAATTTTTGTCCGATCAAACGGGATCCCTTTTTTCTTACTTTTACGTTTTTTTTCTCGAAAAAATCGCGGTTTGGGAACCAAAAAAATATATTTTCGAAAATTTTTAATTTTTTTCCAAAAAAGTGTGTTAATTTCATTTTATCAGTGACGTTGACCCAAAAACTACCGATTTGGCATCTGTTTTATATTAATTAAATACTGAAAAAAAACGAAAAATCGCTATTATTTTGATCACGTGACTACCAAAAAATTTTCATAATTTTTTTCCCATTTTTTCATATATTATTGACCCCCAAGAAGTTTCAGAACAATCCACCCATTATTTCTATAAGTCGAAATTAATGGTGCACGCTAACTATAACCGATTTATTTTTCTATAAACCAGCAAAAAATTTTTTGAGGGCCTGCACATGCCCGGCGTGGTTGCTCTCTAGCGGCTTTCATGGACCACTAAGGCCTAAACCCTCTCATGCAACACTTTAAAGTACTGGCCGAAAAAAGGCTTTTCAGGTCTTACTTTGAACGCCCGTTAAACCGAGCCTTCTTCATCAAGAAAACCTTAGAACCGGGATCTTGAGCGACCAAAAACAACCACTGCTTTTTTTACACTATTCTAAGTGGCCTTTTTTTTTAATCGAAAACTCGCCCACAATTCTCGCTTATTAACTCTCCAGTGACTCATAATTGTTAAGGAGCGATTAGGTCGAGGCGATTAGTCGTTGCACTTATTCGCCATATGAGGAAATATCCGACTCGAAATGTCGGGCAACGTTAGTGTAGTTGGTTAATACACGCTAGAATCATGGACGTCGTTGATGATAGAGCCCCGGCGTTTCGAAAGCCCCGGCTTGTCTTTCCCCATTTTCAGGAATATGATACTTACAATGGAAAGACAATATGCACCCTCAAGTAGGAACCTTGATCCAGTATTCTGGAGTTTTCTAGAGTGGTTAACCCGAAGGGCTAATTGTGGATAGTATGGGACTCTTAGAACTTGGCTAAAAAAGGAACAGCCTTAAAATTGGTGAAAAACCGGTAACCAATTCCGTTATACAGTGCAGTTCGAAAAACGTGTTCAACCCAAAACGGGGACTCATTGAAGCTTAAAACTGAGTATTCGCTTCGATTATAAGACCTGTTGTACCCTGTAATCACCCACACTTCAAGTACTAGCCTCTGAGGGTTTAAACGACCTCGAAAATAATAATATATCTTAATTTCCAATTCCCAGTCGAATCTAAGATTCTCTCTCTTTCGTCGTTTTCTCCCCCCCCCCCCGTGTTTTTGAGGGACCAAATCTTTGGGAGAGGGCAATAAAGGGATATACAGTAGAATAACCGTGACTTTAAATGTTAAAAATCATCGGAATTTAGTTTTAAACGCGAAAACTGATATAATTATATATTTTTTCAATCTCTTTATAGTTGTAGACCAGGGTTGTAAAAGGGATCATCCCCGACCGGATTTTTTATCTTCATCCCCATTTTTTTCCTGAACCTACGCGAAAAGGCGATAGAGAACCCACGAAAAAGCCATCCCTTTTACAACCCTGGTTGTAGCCCCCCCCCAATTCTAAAACCTAATATTTCCACCCACAAATTTTAAGCACAAAAAATTTTCGCTCAAGCAAAGCTTTCATGAATATAAAAACCAATTTTATTCTAGAGGCTGTAAAATATCTGGTCACAAATATTTCTTACCTCATACAGTACAGAAAATCAGATAACGCTAAATTTAGCACCAAAGAATCTACTGCTATTAACGGCTTAAAATTTTGACACAATTTTGATCAAAGAATTCGATACATTAATTTCTTCATGATACGGTATCATTGATGCCTCATATTTTTAACTATTCGATATTAATTATCAACCCAGCCGACCATGAGACATAATTCGATTTTTCTTCCTGAAGCTTATAAACGGATTCTAATTTTTTTCACAGAACTGTAGGCCTATGTATCATTTTCAGGAGAATTGATTTTTTTAAGATTTTGAAAATTTTATGGTTTGAAAAAAAGGAATAGGGGAGGCGATATATAAAAATTCCAAAAAAATTCGGCGATATTTGGCTTTTTCAGCAATATTGGCACTTTTGGCGATATGAGGACAGAAATTTTTTTTTAAATGACATCATAATTTCAAAAGATTTTCAATTTTGTAAAGAGTTTACAATAGGTTTAAATGAACAAAATGTGTAGAATTACGAACTCTACCAAACTCAATCGAATGAGATTCAAAAAAGGAGAGTTGGGATATTTAATCTAAAAATATGACGTCATTCATGACGCACTCAAAGTATTTCGTTATAAAACCTCAAACGCCCATGCAATTTTGGCAATATAATATGGGCTCTGGCTGTCATTTAGCTGAAAATCGTGAAATTGCGTAGGTTTTTTTTGGCGATATAGGGCCTTCCCCTGAAGATGATTTTTTACTTACATAAGTTATGTTACATAACTTACATGGCAATTATGTTTAGTAAAAAATTGATCGCGTCAAAAGGAGTGAAATGTTTAAATGTTTATCGACTATTTTTTAACAAGCAGCAGTTTATACACAGGATTGTTAGCACACCATTGAATGTATCAAAATAAATTAATTATTTAAACGATCCAAATCAATTTAAACTACCCGTGATATATGATTTTGAACTCGTATAAGAACTTTATGACTATTGTGGGCTTCAATTTATGAGCTGTTAAAATAAATATCTCTATCAAAATTAATTATTCTATGTAAATAAATTAAGGGTTGTATAAAAATTTCAAATAAGAAATTTCAAAAGTCAAAAATGGGTATCGATTTTATCGGCTTGTCTTGTGGACAATTAGTTCTGGTCTTAGAATTTTTTCTTCTGATCTTATTAAAAAAATCGCTTTTTGGTCATTGAAATTGACCTTGAACTTTATAGTCAACTAGATTTGTTGTTGAACTATGAATAGCTAGATCCATGAGGAAAAACTTTCACTTCAATTTGTAGAAAAACTACGCGAGCACGTAATTTTCGGGTCCCTGAAATTTCAACATAATGTGTTAAGAGGGAGTGAACACAAAAACCGTGAGAATGTACTAGACTGGGAAATAACCGTCTCTGATTGGCCGACAGGCGGCCTCTACACTCACTCATCGCTTAAAATTCTTATTCCACACCACAGTGATATCTCTCTCTCCGGATTTTGTGTTCACTTCCTCTGAACAGGGTATGATATCTTTGGAACAAAATTTCTACCAATCAAATCATAAGCAAAATTTTTTCAAATTGTATCATTGGTCTCGTAAAGTCATGAAATGTATTCTAGAAGTGTATTTGTTTGTCTATTTTTTATTGATGAAAATCAAAGTCCACGTTATATATGGATTACCCGCCCTCAGAGTACAAATCCTAAATATTTGAATGATACAAACAACGCAAGATATTAGCACACAATCAAAACCCTTGATTGCAGAATAGGCCGATTTCATTGGTCAGATTAAGAAAGGATCAATCGATCAAATGCTCAGATTTCGCATTTTTCAAATATTTAGGATTTGTACTCTGAGGGCGGGTGATTCATATAACCCCTTAATTGTGAGCATATAAAGTTCCGCCTAGGCACCAGAGCCACAATTGTGGCTCTAATTTGAATCTTGTTTACAGAAAGCTTAAGGCAGTTGGAATTTCAATTTTTTCTGCATGAGGAAGTTGAAAGGTAATATTTTTGCATCCGACATTTTAAATTCCAGAATTTCAATTATAAGTTCTAGAAAATATAGTGAGAAAAGCAAGGTATACCATATCACGTGATACACGGTCACACTTGTCTTCACAAGTTACATTTCTGTCGGAAACGATGCAAAAGTATCTGGCCTACGCCATAGTTTTGTCCAATTAGATTTATATCGTAATAATCAAAAGTAATTTATAAATACGTCAAAAATTATGATGGAAAAACCATGATTTTTGATAAAAAATGTTTATTTTTCCCTGTAAAAGCAGATTATTACACTTTTTAATATTTTCAAGTAAATATTGTAATGAAGTACAACTGTGGACAATTTTTGATTGCTTAAATTCACTTTTATAATAATTAAGTTTTTTCATGGGATACTTGAAGTTGAAAATTTATAAATTTCACTTCCGAAAAATATCTGCCCCTAGATACCAATAAATTTTTATTTTAACTGTTATGCATGCACAAAACAGTTTCCTAAAAACTGGCTAATCTCACATTTGTATTTTATGTCTAGTTCCGAAATAATTTTACAGGAAGTGAAACATAGGCGAAAAATCCTAATAAATCAACTCCCCGTAATACTGGAACCAAACATTCGAAAAAATTTCAATTATTTTTTGGGAACCAAATCAAAATTCTTTATAATGTGTTTGAAAGAAAAAATTCTACGATCCAGTTTTTTGCTTTTTGTGAATGATTTTAGGTATGCTTGAGTCACAANTATCTTTTAGTAAACTATGTGTATGAAGTACAACTGGACATTTTTGATCGCTTAAATTCACTTTTTATAATTAGTTTTTTCATGGACTTGAAGTTGAAAATTTATAAATTTCCTTCCGAAAATATCTGCCCCTAGATACCAATAAATTTTTATTTCAACTGTTATGCATGCACAAACAGTTTCCTAAAACTGGACTACTCCACATTTCGTATTTTATGTCTGACTCGAATAATTTTACGGGAAGTGAACATAGGCGAAAATCTACAATCACACTCCGTAATATGGACCGAACACACTCTGCGAAAAAATTTTCATATTTTTTTTGGGACCAAATCAAAATTCTTTATAATGTGTTTGAAAGAAAAAATTCTACGATCCAGTTTTTTGCTTTTTGTGAATGATTTTAGGTATGCTTGAGTCACAATTGCGGCTCTGTGCTCACAAGGGGGTGGCATCGACTCGGCAGACTGGAGTCAATTCAACCTAAGAAAATAATTAGTTGGTTTATTTTTTGTGCTTATTATCGTTAGCTCAACCAGAATAAATGTGTTAAGGGGATTGTGGGTGCTTCCAGCAATGTGCTGGGGAGAAATAAGCCCTTTTTGAAACTCAAATATATTTTGTGAGAATTAAGTGGACATCTATGTTTACAATTGCACGTTGTAGTTTGTAACCTTGAAATGTATAAAATTGATAAATTTCTAGAAAATATTTAAACATGAGCCGTTAAATGCATAAAACCTTATTGCTGCTTTAACTCTCCATTGGTCTATTTCGTGATATCCACGTATCCAAAAATCACATAATGCCGATATTATTGGTCAAAAAAAATCTCTACAATCGCAACTGAAAATATTTTGCTATAGTTAAATATAAGCAAAATGTTAATTTTTTTAGAAAACGGACTATTTCTCACGAACGCTACATGCGATTTTTTCTCTTTTTCAAATAATCTAAACAGAAAAATTTTTAATAATTTCTGTCAGATTTCTCGCAATCACTTTTTTATGCAGATTTACTGCGCGCCATCATTACATTGATTAGGCTAAAAATTGAGATATTGAAAAAAGGGCAAAAAATCTTAACAATTATAATACCGAAATATTTTCATTTACAGTTATTTTTTGCTGTAATTATTATTATTTGTAATTTGAGACTATCCTATATCTAGAATTTTTAATGAATTAATTGTTTTTGCAAGCAAATCCGATATTCTAGAACCAGTTATTCGATAGTGGTAAACTTTTTTTGCTTGCAATCAATTTTTCGTGTGCTAGATGGTCGGATACAAGAAAAATAATACCGAATTTGAGACCGTGGTCGAAAATAACTTCTGCACCCACAATCCCCTTGAGGGGGTGGTGTTAGTGATTTTTGGGATTTCAGAGGCTTCGTACGGTTAGACAAATGCAGACTGGACATTTTTGAAACATACATTAGAAAGATCTATTTTTGATCTCACGATTCCATTTGGGGTGCTTTAAGTGCCCAAAATTTGTTCGTCGTGCTTGACCCCATTGCACACCTGTCATTTTTTTCTAAGCCATTCTGATAGTTATAAATTACCGAGTTCCTTTAAGTGCCCAAAAATTGAGCACTTAAACCGGGCGCTTCAAGTGCCCAATTTTTGGGCAGTTGAAGCGCGCGCTTTAAGTGCCCAATTTTTGGGCACTTAAAGGTCACTCTCCATTTGACAGTTTAGTACCACTCTCACCAACCATCTGGTTAACCGCGGTTTAAGAAATGTCCGAATTTTAGTAAATCGGTTCTGTTTTTCGATATTTGCTTCAGGGGTCAGGAATTTGGCTGAATGTGCCGAAAATGAGTGTTTTTGGACGTTTTGATACAAGGCTTTTTCTGTGGAAATGCCAGAAACGTCATTTTCGGAATGTAACAAGCCGTAGAGGTGGTGAACATCGAATCGGTCGTTTTTTTGAATTTCGCCCTGATTGGCTGTGAAGCGACAAAAAATTGCGCGAAAATGACAATTTTGAAAATAAAAGTGATACTTAGAAAATTTAAATGTCACCAAAAGATTCCTTGAGTATGATTTGCTGGGAACGATATTAGCAACTATGATCTGATTTTGACCACAGCGAATTCTGAAAAAACAATTAAAGTTTTTCATTAAAATTATGATTTGATCTCTAGCACTGTGTGTGTTGAAAATCAGACCATAGTTGCTAATATTGTTACCAGCAAATCATACCCAGAAAATCTTTTGATGACATTTGAATTATCTAATTATCACTTTTATTGCGAAATTCGAAAAAATACGACCGATTCGATTTTTACCACTCATAGGGCTTGTTACATTCCGAAAATGACGTTTCTGGTATTTCCATAGAAAAAGCCTTTTATCAAAACGTCCAAAAATCACTTTTTTTCGGCACATTCAGCCAAATTTCTGACTCCTGAGGCAAAAATCGAAAAAAAAAGAACCAATTCACTAAAATTCAGACAATGTTCTAGATTCTCACCAAATCTCAAAACTTTCCGATATAAGCTCTAGGATCCTTGTTTTTTTGAAGAAAGCTTATGGACTCGTCTTTAACTGCGGTTAAGACCCAGGAGATATTTGTCTGAATTTTTCGAAACCTTACCGCATGTTGGTGGAGTAGGTACTTAACTGTCAAAATGACAGTGTGCTGAGATCACAAGATTGATCATTTTCATGTCTGTTTCAAACATTTGTCCAGTCTGCAGTTTTGTCTAACCGATACGATGCCTCTGAATCCCAAAAATCACTAACACACCCCTTAGGCTCATTAAAATAATTTTTCATCTATTTTACTTTTGAGAAGATTGAGTTCGAATTTTCATTTTTGAATTCGTAAAATTTAAAAAATTCAAGCATTTAAAAAATTTTGCGCATTTTTCGCCCCAAATTTTTTCCAGATTTTTTGAAATTAACATTGTGCCTATTGTGTGGAGAAAACAACGACCCGAAATAGCACGTTTACTTCATGGAAATTTTCCGAAAATTCAAGTTCAAATTTATTTTATTAGTGGTTTTTTAGGATTCTCCTTAAAAATTAGGCAAATCACTCGTGAAATTTTCTGGGCTATCTATTTGATTTTCCGTATTTCCAAACCGATGGACAGGGTCAACGCGATTTCGTTTCCCTGAACTACTGATGCAAATGGTGGTGCATACACGGTTTGTCAGTCCGCGTTAGTGACTAATCCATTGAGGTCAATTTTCTTTTTGTAACAAACCGATTTTTTTCTCATATTTTTTGTCATTTTGGACCATTTTTCATGGAAAAAAACTTTATAGTTAGGAAACTTTTTAAGTGCCAGAACGTTAGAGACTTTTTCGTGGAGTACCCAAAATTGGCTGGAACATTAATTATATCGCCTGCAAAAAAATCTCCCGTACCAATTACCCCAGGATCGCTGCCACCCCCTTAAGCGGTACACGACGCGTTTTACTTTTTTTTGAAATCACGTCCTGGTTTTAACGGAGCAGCCTGCCGATATTTAAATCCTGGAATATAGTTGATTTTTGTCTGAAATTTCAAACATGTATTTAAAAATTATTATTGTATGAATCCTTTACTGGTCGTGTACTGGTTGAAACCCGATTTTTGACCAAATTCCTATCATTTATTAGTAATGAGCATGTCAAATTTTTTGATTTTATCTAACGCCCACTACTTTGGTTATTCAAGAAGATCTATCTAAATGAACATTTACATTTTCGGGTACATATTTGCTCAAAATCGACAAAATTACATGTTAATTGGACTGTTTCGAGTGTCTTACGCATTAATTCACGTTATTTGAGCTCTAGATATCAGAATTTAAAAAAAAAACCCTTATAAAAATGAGTGTTGTTATAGGTTAATAAGGAATCCGTTTTCAATATCTTGTTCTGGATTTCTATTGCGAGACGTTCAAAGTTTCGATTGCGTTGATACGCCAGATTTACCCAATTTTTTTGATTTATTTAACAAAAAAAAATTTCAAAAACATAAATTTTTTATTCTTCATACATTGACATCTTGGCTACCCCAATCAAGGGAAATTTAAAGCTTTTGATGGAGCAGTAAAAAAAACAGCTAAATACTTGAAGAGAGTTCGGAATTTCTGGAAAAAGTATTTTGTCCGAATTTTTTTATTTTTTTCTGAAATGAAATCGGACAACAAAATTCGAATGCCGCAAAATTAATTCTATCATGTGTAGATCTCGAGATTTAGACCTCCCGTCGACTCTCCTTAAAGCTCATCGGATGACTGTCATACTAAGTTCACTAATAAGAGTTTCTGAGCATCGTCTATGAATGTGGAGTTCTTCCTTGTTCTTACTCAAATTGGGTTCTCGCGGAGAAGAAACAAGAAACAACTGTACAGTAAACATTGTTTTTGCAAGCAAAGGAACAATCAAAGATAACTGATTGTCGCATGGATATTTGGCCGCTTGAAGAGAGAAACACATCATCACAAGATTATAAACGCAACCAATCAGCAGGCGAATTATCAGTTTACAACTTTTGTAGCTTCCCTCGTTTACAAAAACGCAGCGTTTTAAACGCTGCACACTTTAAAAAAAAAAATTCAAATTCATTCAAATAATCAGGATGTAGAACCAACACAAAAAATATTTACAAATTATTTAAAACACTGAAATTTCAGGTTAAGATAAATTTTGTCTTTGTAATTGCAAACTGGTTGATTCCAATGCATAACGTCGAAAAAAACAATGATGGCTTCCGATCTTTGAATTTTGGTATCAGACATTGACCGCGAAAAGGGCTGCTGCGGAACTTCAGGAAAACATAAACATTTTCCGAAAATATCCCGCTCTAAGGACAGGAAGATTTATTAAGCAAAGGATTGATTATCTAGCTAGTCATACACCATGCCAGTTGGTGACATACACAGAGCTAAAATAACCTAACAATCTGTTAAGACATGAGATATATGATTGAATGAGGATAAACTTTGTCTAACCGGATTCAACGATACGCAAAATCATTCCAGGACACTGTAAGTTGCAATAATAGATCGATTATTAGATATTTGCAAATTAAGCCAATCATTTTTGTTGACGATTGCCTGTTTAAATATGCCCAAAAACTCACCTTGGCGCTTCGCTTGTTAATGCATGTCTTAAACACCATAGAAGCTCGTAATGGCCATAATCGTGTGTCCCTTATATGGTCACTTAACATATAGGGCTCCTAGGACTCAAATTTCTAGCGCAAACAGCGAAAACTAATTTGAAACCGTTTCCAAAAAAATAAGACACTTTTGGACTGAATTATTTTGAATTATAAACGCCATTTAGTTTTTCTTCCTATTCGATTTTTCTTCAAAGTGACACCATTCGTATTTTCCATGATAAATAACCAGTACTCAAATGACCGTGATAAATTATGGTTGTAAAAATTACCAATAGCAGTCCAATAAAACAAAACCTAAACTTTAAGTTGTTACACTCACCATTCTCATTTGAATGAATACTCAAAGTACCCTCAAATTGACCGGTTGCGACTAAATCATGTGGAGGATAAAAAGCATAAAACAAAAATTTGACCTAATCAGACAGTCACAGGGGTTCAAAAAATACAAAAGCTCTTGAAAACAATATTTAGTTGTCTACCCCCCATTTCTCTGATTTGATTATGAAAATAACTAAATACCATCAAATTGCCGTTAGACATAAATGTGGGGGTAAAAGGTTAAAACAAATGACAATCAGACGAATGAGTCACAGATCAAAAATCAAAAGCTCTCTGAAACACATTTTTAAGTCTGTTACACCACCATTATCGTGATTTATTATGAAAATACAACTTAACAGACCTCAAGATTGACCGTTGATGATAAATATCCGATGGGCTTTAAAAAGTTGACAAAAATTGACCAATCAGACAGTCACAGGACAACAAAATAAAAGAAGCCTATTGAAAACAAACTTGTTTAGGTTGTTAACCCACCATTTTGTCATCTTCGAGATGAAATTGACAAAGTGATCTCCAATTGACCGTTAGAAATGCAATCTAGCTTGGTGTTACAAAAATTAAAACGTATTGACCAACCAGCACCAGGTCACCAAGTTTAAAAACTCAAAGCTCTTGAAAACACTTTTAGTTGTTACACCACCCTTATGTCATTCCGCGTGAATTGACAAATGACTTCAAATCCACATTAACATAGATCTGGTCGTGGTTTGAGAAATGAAAAAAAACTAGACCAATCCAGACCGTCGCAGGACCGAAACGTTTTGAAAAACAAAAAAATAAACTCAAAGTTGTTATTCCCACCATTTGATTATTCATGGACTTTAATAGTTCAAATTGATGGTTCAACAGAAAATATGAAAAAAAAATTTGACATTCAGACAGTGTCGCAGATGAAAGTTTAATAAAGCCCAGAAACTT
>SCLH01001387.1:21356-86073 GCA_004367855.1 Oikopleura vanhoeffeni
GTTTCATGTATTTCCATAGAAAAAAGCCTTTTTACAAACGTCCAAAAATCACTTTTTCGGCAATTCAGCCAAATTTTCTGACTCCTAGGCAAAAATCGAAAAAAAAAGAACCAATTCACCTAAAAATTCAGGACATTTTCTAGATTCTCACCAAATCTCAAAACTTTCCGATATAAGCTCTAGGATCCTTGTTTTTTTTGAGAAAGCTTATTGGACTCGTCTTTAACTGCGGTTAGACCCAGGGATATTTGTCTGAATTTTTCAAAAGTGAAAAAAGTTTTGTTGTAGTGATCGTCCCGGTATTTTTACCGGTCCAAAAAGTCATTTTTTCGACTTTTATCTGTTTCAATTTCATTTAGCGATGTATTATCATAATTTTCTGATTTTTTGTGAGCATACCTAAAATTCGTTAGTTAAAAAGTATGCGCCTCAGATATTATTTTTTTTCTTTAATTTGCCTACAATCACTGATAAAGGTCCTCAAAAATGCTCTGTTTGTACCCTGGGCGCTAGTCCATTGGAGCACAAGTGAGGCAATGTTTTCGGCGGAAACAAGCGCTTTCTAAATGGGAGCTCGTGTTTTTATGCGCCTCAGTATTTTGCTATCTTTTGTAGTTATTGGTTTTATGCGCAGTCAAAGTTTTACTTCCTGAAATACAAATAAAATATTTTCTTGAAGAGTATAATTTTTTTATAGTTTTCAACAAATTCATATTTTATGAACAGCCAGTTAATTTCACACAGTGGAAGTATGTATCGGTGTCTTTCCTATAAAACACGTAATTCCTGGTTCGATAACTGAAATGACGCAGTCAAGTTAGAAGTAATAGGAATTTTTGTACATTCGAATTTTTTATTTTTTTAATTTTTTTGAATGAAAACCGATAACCAAATTGAGAAATGAGATAAAAATTAGGCCTTCTACCATGTCTGGAGAGCGAATATAAGGTCCGTCGATTTTATCAATCTAAGACAAATTCAGCATTTTTTTTCGAAAATTAAAATGTTTTATATTTTTTTAAGCATTGAAATCCAAGTGGAACCTCTGCACAAAAAATCAGCGTCAACGGATTTCAACTTTAAAAGTTACAGACAATAGAAGGGGAATTTTATACCTTAAAAAACAAACTTGGAAATTTTTTACATCGGAAAAATTTTTTTTTGATTTTTTTGGATTGAAACCGATAACAAACATGAGAAGGCGATAAAAATTAGCTTTCTACCATGTCTGCGAGCCGAAAAAAACCCGCGTGGGGTACTTCCCTTAACTGTCAATTAGTCGTGAGATCAAAGATAGATCTTTCTCATGGTATTTGTTTTCATCATTGTTATTATCTAAACGTTTCGTATTTATTCCATTATCAAAGATTTGATTTTTACAAATTTAAATTCACAATGAAGATTCAGTTTTTCTTAGAAATTTTCACGAAACGTACAAAAATAGTTGAACAAGTTTGCATTTTTCATGCACATTTGGTGTTATAATGAGAATTTTAGGATAAACAGTTTTTTACTTTTCAAAGAATTAAATAATTGTTTCAAATCAACCTATTTGTGATATATTTGCAGTTATTAACATTTACTCTTTTTCTTTCCCTCTTTCGAAAAAATGCTAAAAAAGCTCAACAGAGTCTTGGTCAGTTTTGTTATTAATTTTTGGGTCTTTTTGTTCTAATAAAATACGCCTCTGTTCTCTCCCTATCATAATCAGTTTTGTAGCCTCTAAGAGGAAGAGGCTGCCTCTTCCTATAATTTCAAATTAAGTTTTAAAAAACTCAAACCTAGCTACTATAGGGTCCCTAATTTTTAGTGCATTTTCATCAACAAGTTTTTTCGCTGCATTATTATAAATGTCACAGGAAACTTTATGGGCGCAAATATTCGTAACTGCATTTTTGTGGTGTTCATCAACACGAATATTGAGAGTTCTAAAAGTTTGGCTTATATAGAAATTACCACATAGGCAAGTAAATTCGTAAATCACATTGGAAGTTTCAAACTTTTCAATTTTGGCTTTTGCCATGAATCCGAATAGTTTTTTTACTTTTACGGACCTATATGCTATATTAATTTTAAATGATGGTAGGTATTTCTGCATTTTTTCGGTCAAATCACGAATGTAACTATCAATAAGGGGTGAGATATATTCTAGCACGATGGTATGTTTAAATGGCACAAGTTCTGGCTTTTTGAAATCTGGAGAAAAAAAAATTATTTTGGACTCAACTAAACGTTTCGGATAAGAGTTTCTTTCATAAACTTCTCTCAATTCNTTTCAAACTTTTCAATTTTGGCTTTTGCCATGAATCCGAATAGTTTTTTTACTTTTACGGACCTATATGCTATATTAATTTTAAATGATGGTAGGTATTTCTGCATTTTTTCGGTCAAATCACGAATGTAACTATCAATAAGGGGTGAGGTATATTCTAGCACGATGGTATGTTTAAATGGCACAAGTTCTGGCTTTTTGAAATCTGGAGAAAACAAATTGATTTTGGACTCAACTAAACGTTTCGGATAAGAGTTTCTTTCATAAACTTCTCTTAATTCGTCTAAAGATTCCAAAAACAATTCATCTGAGCTGCAAGAATGATAAAGTTAATGAATTTATTTAATATTAAATATATATATAATTTATAAAATCAGAAAAAGTTATTTAAAGTTAATGAAGGTCAATTTTTTTGTAAAAACGTTGTTTTTCTCTATTTTTTGTCATTTTGGACCATTTTTCATGGAAAAAAAACTTTCATAGTTAGGAAACTTTTTAATGTGCAGAACAGTTTAGAGACTTTTTAGTGGAGTACACCCAAAATGGCTGAAATTAATTAATATCGCCTCAAAAAAATCTACCGTACCAATCTACCGGATCGCTGCCACCCCCTTAAGGCGGTAACCGACGCGTTTTACTTTTTTTTGAACATCAGTCCTGTTTTAACGGACAGCCTGCCGATATTTAAATCCTGGAATATAGTTGATTTTTGTCTGAAATTTTCAAAAAATGTATTTAAAATTTTTTTGTATGATCGTACTGGTCGTGATACTGGTTGAAAACCCCGATTTTTGACCAAATTCCTATCACTTTATTTAGTAATGAGATGTCAAAATTTTTGATTTTTCTAACGCCCACTAATTATGGTTATTCAAGAAGATCTATCTAAATGGAAATTTAATTTTCGGTCTATTTGCTCAAAATCGACAAAAATTACATGTTAAATTGACTGTTTTCGGTGTATTACGCATTAATTCAAGTTCATTTGAAGCTCTGATATCAGATTTAAAAAAAAAAACACTTATTAAAAATGGTGTGTTATAGGTTAATAAGGAATCCGTTTTCAAATATCTTGTTTGGTTTCTTATGCGAGACGTTCAAAGTTTCGATTGCGTCTGATACGCCAGATTTCCCAATTTTTTTGATCACTTTCTAAAAAAAAATTTCAAAAAACATAAATTTTTTATTTACAATTTGAAATCTTGGCTACCCAATGCAAGGAAATTTAAAGATTTTGATGCAGCAGTTAAAAAAGACAGCATAAAATACTTGAAGAGAGTTCGGAATTTCTGAAAAAAAGTTTTGTCCGAATTTTTTTTATTTTTTTCTGAAATGAAATCGACAACAAAATTTCGAATGTCGCAAAAATTAACTTCTTATCATGTGTAGATCTCGAGTTATAGACCTCCGTCGGTAACCTCCTTAAAGTCATCGGATGACTGTCATACTAAATGTTTGAACACTAATTAAGAAGGTTTCTGGAGCATCGTCTATGAATTTGGAGAATTCTCCTTGTTCTTGCTCAAATTTTCTCGCGAAGAAAAAAGACATACTGTACAGTAAACATTGTTTTTGCAAGCAAGGAAAACTATACAAATGTAACTGATTGTACGCATGATATTTGGCGCTGAAGAGAAAACAACATCATCACAAGATTATTAAACGCAAACAAATCAGCAGGCGAATTATCAGTTACATTTTGTAGCTTCCCTCGTTTACAAAAACGCAGCGTTTTAAACGCTGCACATTTAAAATTCAATTCATTCAAATAATAGGCATGTAGAACCAAACAAAAAATATTTTACAAATTAATTATAAAACACTGAAATTCAAGGTTAAATAAATTTTCTTTTTAATTGCAAATGGTTGATTCCAAATTCAATAACGTCGAAAAAAAATGATGGCTTCGATTTTGGAATTTTTGGTATCAGAATGACCGCCGTGGCTGGGACCTTCAGAAAAAATAAAAACATTTCGAAAATTCGCTCTAAGGACAGAGTTTTTTAAGAAAAGGTTGTTTTAGGCTGTTACACCTGCAGTTTGTGTGACATAGCACAGAGCTAAAAATAACCTCATCTGTTAGCTGAGATTCATATTGATGAGGGTAAAATTGTCTAAACCGGATTCAACGATACCAAATATTTCCAGGACCTGTAAGTTTAGAAATGTCATTGAAAATCTTGTATTTGCAATTAAGCAATCATTTTGATGACGATGTGCCTGTTTAATATGCCAAAAAACTCACCTGGCGCTCAGCTTGTTAATGAATGTCTTTAAACCAATCAGAAGCCTCGTAATAGGCCAATTAATAGTGTTGTCCTTATATGTCAACTTTTAAAATATAGGTCCTAGGACTCAAATTTTAGCGCAAACAGCGCAAAAATATTTGAAACCGTTTCCAAAAAAATAAGACACTTTTGGCTAATTTTGATTTATCAAACGCCAATTTAGTTTTTCTTTCATATTTCGCAATTTTTACTCTCATAAAAGTTGTTACACCCACCATTTCGTCATTTCATGATGAAAATAACTCAAAGTACCCTCAAATTGACCGTTGGACATAAATCTATGGGGGTAAAATAGTTAAAAAAAATTTGACCAATCAGACAGTCACAGGATTAAAAAAATCAAAAAGCTCTTGAAAAAAACTTTTTAAGTTGTTACACCCACCATTTCGTCATTTGATTATGAAAATGAACTAAAGTACCCTCAAATTGACCGTTGGACATAAATCTGCGGAGGTAAAAAAGGTAAAAACAAATTTGACTAATCAGACAGTCACAGGATCAAAAAAATCAAAAAGCTCTTGAAAACAATTTTTTAAGTAGTTACACCCACCATTTTGTGATTTTATTATGAAAATAAACTAAAGTACCATCAAATTGACCGTTAGACATAAAGCTGTGGGGGTTAAAAAGTTAAAAAAAAATGACCAATCAGACAGTCACAAGATCAAAAAAATCAAAAAGCTCTTGAAAACAACTTTTTAAGTTGTTACACCCACCATTACGTCATTTTTATGAAAATAAATTAAAGTACCCTCAAATTGACCGTTGGATATAAATATGTAGGGTTAAAAAGTTGAAAAAAATTGACCAATCAGACAGTCACAGGATCAAAAAAATGAAAAAGGCCTTGAAAACAACTTGTTTAGTTGTTACACCCACCATTTTGTCATTTCGAGATGAAAATTGACAAAAGTAATCTCCAATTGACCGTTAGACATGAATCTATTGGTGTAAAAAAATTAAAAACAGTATTGACCAACCAGACAGTCAAAGGTTTAAAAAACTCAAAAAGCTCTTGAAAAACTTTTTAAGTTGTTACACCCACCATTATGTCATTTCCGCGATGAAAATTGACAAATGAACCTTCAAATTCACATTAAACATAAATCTGGTCGTGGTTGAGAAATGAAAAAAAATAGACCAATCAGACGGCGCAGGACCGAAACGTTTTGAAAAACAAACAAAAATAACTCGAAAAGTTGTTATTCCCACCATTTGATTATTTCATGACTTTAATACGTTCAAATTGATGGTTCAACAGAAAATAATGAAAAAAAAATTAGATCAATCAGACAGTCGCAGGATGAAAAAGTTTAAAAAGCCCAGAAACTTTTTTTTAACTTATATCTCAAAATGATTTTGGCAATTATAGATAAAAACCGTCTAAAATCGCGTAAAATAAACTTGGTCAATTTTTTTTTCACTTTTTCTACCCCCGCAGATTTATGTCCAACGGTCAATTTGAGGTTACTTTGGTTCATTTTCATCATGAAATGACGAAATGGTGGGTGTAACAACTTTTATGAGAGTAAAAATTGCGAAATAAGAAGAAAAACTCAAATTGGCGTTTTGATAATCAAAATTAGCCAAAAGTGTCCAATTTTTTTGGAAACGTTTTCAAAATATTTTGCGCTGTTTTTGCGCTAAAATTTAGTCCTTAGGACCTATATTTTAAAAGTTGGCATATAAGGACAACACTCATTATTGGCCTATTACGCGGCTTCTGATTGCAAAATGATTGCGTAATTGCAATTACAAGATTTTCAATGACTTTTCTAAACTTACAGGTCCTGGAGATATTTGGTATCGTTGAATCCGGTTTAGACAATTTTACCCCCATCAAATATGAACCTCAGCTAACAGATGAGCTTATTTTTAGCTCTGTGCTATGTTACAAAAAAAACTGCAGGTGTAACAGCCTAAAACAACCTTTTCTTAAAAAACTCTGTCCTTAGAGCGAATTTTCAAAATGTTTTTATTTTTTCTGAAGGTCCCAGCCACGGCGGTCATTTTGATAACAAAAATTCCAAAATCGAAGCCATCATTTTTTTTCGACGTTATTGAATTTGGAATCAACCAATAAAATGGAAAAAAATCATTTTTCGAAAGAAATTAAGTGAATTTTTAAGAAAAAAGAAGATTTCTTGCCGTATCCTGTTGATTTTGTCTTTCCAGAGAAAATATATATAACCATAGCATTACCAACCATTCCAATAATTGCAATTATCATATAAAATAAAGGGCTCAGAACTCCCTAGAAATAAATTGTTAATTCAAATAAATTTTAATTTGCATCGATGAATTACCGTTAAATAATTCCAAATTTTAAATAATTCTGAAAAATAATTTTTCATAAAATTCTCACTTTTTGAAAGACCGCGGGGTCTCAAGAAATGTAGAACAAATAATCATTCATAATTTATTGATAAGTGTGATGAAATGTAGGCCGATTTATTTGACAGTTACTATGTATTAGTTAACTTTTTTCTCACAATATTATCGTCAAAATACAGCATTAGCGTGAAGGATGTTGGTTGATGACTTTGAATTTGTGCTGATTTGAGAATGTGTAACCATAGTTAAATTATTTGGTTGTTGGCGAGATAAAATATTTTAATAATTAATATTTTAATAAGCTTTCAATTTATTTTAAATCATCGTCAGATAAGTTTTTTGAGTGCGAACTTTTTGTGAAAAGTATTTCGCAGGTTAGCATCGTGATAATTCGGAAATCAATTTATACTGGGCCTCGAATTTTTTTCTTCGATATTTATAAATTGATTGACAAATTAATTTTTTTCAATTATTTCAGAAAAAGGGTTCTTGTCAAGGGTCAGTACCGGGCGTAAAATCGACTTTTTAACTAATAAGTTTTTAGACGATTGGTGATGGGTGACTTGTGCAGAATTTTAATGCGAATTTTTTGAAAATAAAAAAAAAATCGCAAAATTTTAATTTGGTAAAATGGCATTTTAAGCTTTTAATCTTCAAATTGACGATGGAAGTAGCTGCTCATGCCTGCTCAATCATGAGTTTATGCTTATCGGATAGCAAATACATTTTCAGTCTCATCACGTGACATTTTTTTTCAATTTTTTTTCGAAATTGACCAAAAAAATCATATCTTGGATTATACCCGGAAATTGCAAAAAAACCCATCTGAATCTCTTAGACATCTTCTGAGGAATATCTTCGGAGGAGATAGATTTTAAAGCCTCAAATGGTCAAACAATGTCGGTTATTTGCCGTTCTAAAATTGTTCAGTTGCCTAATCGGAAAAAAGTCACGTTGAAAGTTGGACATGCTATTATTACGTGTTTTGTGAAAATTTTAGCTAATTATATTTAAAATCAATTCTGAGCACTTTTTCTGAAAGCCAATGAGAATGCCTCATTGAAATTTAAAAAAAAATTATTGATCTGTATGAGTCAAAGATAACTTATGAGACGAACACTTTTTAAAAAAAACTGTCCAGAAGCGAAACAAGGGACAACCGCGTCCAGCCTACGGAGGAATTCAAATAAAACATTTCAAAAATAAAAAAGCGACTGATTTTTTTCTTCATTTGAAATCATCTGTTAGAAAATTTTTGAAATATAATAAAAAACCTACCGCTAAAAATTCCACTTCTATCATTTTCAAACTTTCTCGAATTCTCAATAATTCATCTTCAGATTAGTTGTCTGTATTTGTCTAAACAAACCTTATAAAAACCACGCCTCCTTTAATTGATGCCTCTTAATCGACCAAGAAAAAATAATCTTAGTTATAAAAATCTAGGGAGACAACAAAAATTTTCCAAAGACATAAAATTCATCTACCAAGAAAATCTCTCGGATAGATTCTCTCGTCGGGGAGTTTTGAAATCTTTTTACCCGAGAGCTATTTATGGATAATAAATTTTTATTGCCCGTTAAAATAGAACATTCAGATAAGACCAAAGATTTTTGCAAACTCCAAAATTATAAAGTTAATTCAGCTGACTGATTTCAAGTCTGTGGCGAGAATTTCTTTCAAATTATACAATAGGCGTAAGTTAGAACACCCTAGATAAAGTATAAAAAACCTTACAAGCAGTTTAATTCTTAATAAAATTCAATTGGCTTATCAATTTGTGTAACTTATTAGACGTGAAAATTTAACCTTAGCTTAATTTGGTATCAACGAATTTTCAAATTTTGATTTATTTAAAATTCCTATGCACTTATTTCCTATAGTAATATTTTTCGTTTTTTTGAATTGTATAATAATTTTAAAGTTTCATTGTAAAAAATAATGCAATAGGGAGCAATTTCCCATGTCTGGACGACAAGAAGCACCAGCAAAAAGATGCAAGCACGATGCATGACACGTTTATAAGAACTTTTTTAAGACGATATTAATCAACTTCAGAATTTCTACTTCAAATTTTATATTTCAAGAGAGAAAAAAATGGCTGTGAAAAACTAGAGAAATAATTTCTATCTGCAAGTAGGAAGTGCAAACCTGGACAGTTTCATAATTTTCTTGATATTTTTATAATTTTCAGATTAATACGTTAATTAGTTACACACATGAGTCTAACTTTTTTGATTCAATATTGCTCGAAATAAAAACATTTTTCTCGCGATTTTTTTTTCATGTCGCTCGAAGTCTTTGGGCGCTCAAAAAACAACTTTCCCGATCAAATGGAGCTTTGAAAATATAATTTTATCGGAAATTTTTTGCACTAAGCTGTTCCGTGCAACGAAACCTTGAGCTAATCTTTAGACAAATGGCGAATAGAAATACAAAATATTGTTATCTATTCAACTTCCAAGGGTCGAAAAGGTCACCCTAATAAATCATTATAATTTTACAGATTACTGTAATCTTACTAAATTTATCAAGATATATGTATTTTAATTTATTTACTTAGCTCGTAGACTTTAGACATGAATCTGTACCCAGACTCGAATTATGAAAGACGCGTCGCCATACTTATAAATCGAGCGATATTAGCAAAGTTTCATTATTAACATACATTTTTCAATAGTTTAAAAAATAATATCAGCCAATTTGCTATACAATTAAAAAGAACAAAAATCTTTTTTAAAACGAATTAAAAGGCATTTAATTGAGGATAAGAAAACAAAAAGTTGCGAAAATTACCTCAGCTACACACAAAATGCAATAATAAGATGAAATTAAACCAAATTTATATTTGAAACTACCTCATATAAAACTTCAAATGAATTTTCTATCGCTCTGTCTAAAATATTATATGTTTTCCACAAAATTCTCTAGTAAATGACTCTTAAATTATTTTGGAATGTTTTTGCGCTGATAAGAAAGAGAGAGAGAGAGACACGCATACGCATGAACCTCTCATTGATTCTTATGTAATCAGTATTTCAATTTTCGGGCTATCTTGTAATGGAATAAAAGTCTTAAAAAATTTTAACAATTCTTTTTGAAAAAAAACATAGTATGATATACGGTGATTTGAAAAGTTTTCAAATTACATAGAAATAACTTTTGGATGAACTTTAGACGTTTTTAAGACTTTTTCTCATTACACCAAAGTCCGAATAAAATCAGGTGACAAAAAATTCAAAAATAAGGTTTGAAATATGTCTTGATAAATCCTTATTTCTCGAAAAATAGAGATCACGTGACGTGTTTGAAAAATATTATTATGTTCAAAACTCTTAAATTAGGTGTTTATTGGCCTAAAAAATTTTTCGGCGTAATTTGATCACTATTTGTTTACTTTAACCAAAACCTTATTTCCTTATTTGAAGGTCACGTGATCGTTTTTGGATCTTTGGTGTAATGGAAAAAGTCTTAAATAACATTCTAAAGAACCTTTTCGCTTTTTTCAAGAAGTGATTTAAGCAATTTTTGAAAAAAAAACCGTACTATTTTTGCCGACCTTATTTCTTGAATATACGGTCACGTGATCATTTTCGGGCTTTCGTGTAATGAAAAAAATGTCTCAGAATTGTTGTCTGATCACGATGAAAGGTTTAATTTTGTGATGCAAAAAATTTTTGCAAAAAATAAGTACTGTAATACAGTGAAAATTTTCAAAAAAACGCACAAACGTCATTTTGTTTCAAAGTTTATCGATAACTTTATAACTGATCTTGTCATTGATGATTAAGCGTCGTAAAATGCGATTAAATGGTGTATGGCGACGCGTCGCCATAAATCGAGTCTACGAGTTAGCTTCTTAGCTAAATAGTAAACAGGTGTTTTTACTTATCGATAAAAAAAATTTGAAATTTTACTGTTAAATTCATCATATTTCTGTTATTCAAAACTGCCCCTTTGTCCAAAAGTCATACAATAAATGCAAATTTACAAACAAACAGAAATAAATTTTCAAAAAATTGAGTGCCAAATGGCACTAACCGGAGTAACAAACAAGTCTTGTAAATTTCATCAACAATTTAAAAATGATAATCGCGCGACCATTCAATCGGTTGACGTCCCAAAACCAAATAAATACCATGAAATCAAAAAAGCGATTCTGACTAATTTTTATGTTGAATAAAAAAAACTACCTTAGTTAAATTTTTGGACTTGAAATGCGAAAAATTTTCAAAATATTTCAAAAAAAATGACCTATGAAATTTTTATGAATTTTCAAAGTGCGGTTAGAAAAAAGAATTAAAGTGGCTATTTCTTATGTTTTTACGCACATATGTCTCCACATGTATACAAATTTGAACTAAAATCTTTCAAAAATTAGCTAAAAAATGATCTTAACTCGTAGACTCGATTTCCGGCAAGTAGTGACCATTCACCATTTAATCGCATTTTACGACGCTTAAACATTAATGACAAGATCAGTTATAAAGTTATCAATTAACTTGAAGACAAAATGACGTTTGTGCGTTTTTTTTTNAGAGATAAACTTTTTTTAACTATGACTCAAAATGATTTTGGGCAATTATAGATAAAACGTCTAAAATCCGGCGAAAATAAAACCTTGGTCAATTTTTTTTTCACTTTTCTACCCCGCAGATTTATGTCCAACGGAATTGTGAGGGTTACTTTGGTTCATTTTCTCATGAAATTGACGAAATGGTGGGTTACAAACTTTATGAGAGTAAAAATTGCGAAATGAAGAAAACCAAATTGGCGTTTTGATAATCAAAATTAGCCAAAAGTGTCCATATTTTTGGAAACGTTTTCAAAATATTTTGCGCTGTTTTTGCCGCTAAAATTTAGTCCTTAGGACCATATTTTAAAAGTGTGGCATATAAGGACAACACTCTTATTGGCCTATTACCGCGGCTTCTGATTGCAAAATGATTGCGTAATTGGCAATTACAAGATTTTCAATGACTTTTCTAAACTTACAGGTCCTGGAGATATTTGTATCGTTGAATCCGGTTTAGACAATTTACCCCATCAATATGAACCTCAGCTAACAGATGAAGGTTATTTTTAGCTCTGTGCTATGTTACACCAAAAAAACTGCAGGTGTAACAGCCTAAACACACCTTTTCTTAAAAAACTCTGTCCTTAGAGCGAATTTTCAAAATGTTTTTATTTTTTTCTGAAGGTCCAGCCACGGGGTCATTTTGATAACAAAAATTCAAAAATCGAAGCCATCATTTTTTTTCGACGTGATTGAATTTGGAATCAACCAATAAAATGGAAGAAACATCAATTTTTTTCGAAAGAATTAAAGTGAATTTTTAGAAAAAACGAAGATCTTCTTGCCGTATCCTGTTGATTTTGTCTTTCCAGAGAAAAATATATAAACATAGAGCATTACCACCATTCCAATAATTGCAATTATCATATAAATAAAGGCTCAGAACTCCCTAGAAATAAATTGTAATTCAAATAAATTTTTAATTGCATCGATGAATTACCGTTAAATAATTCCAAATTTAAATAATTCCTGAAAAATAATTTTTCATAAAATTCTCACTTTTTGAAAGACCGCGGGGTCTCAAGAAATGTAGAACAATAATCATTCATAATTTATTGATAAGTGTGATGAAATGTAGGCCGATTTATTTGACAGTTACTATGTATTAGTTAACTTTTTTCTCACAATATTAATCGTCAAAATACAGCATTAGCGTGAAGGATGTTGGTTGTGACTTTGAATTTGTGCTGATTTGAGATGTGTAACCATAGTTAAATTATTGGTTGTTGGCGAGATAAAATATTTATATATTAATATTTTAATAAGCTTTTCAATTTATTTAAAAATCATCGTCAGATAAGTTTTTTGAGTGCGAACTTTTTGTGAAAAGTATTTCGCAGGTTAGCATCGTGATAATTCGGAAATCAATTTATACTGGGCCTCGAATTTTTTTTTTTCGATATTTATAAATTGATTGACAAATTAATTTTTTTCAAATATTTCAGAAAAAAGGGTCTTGTCAAGGGTCAGTACCGGGCGTAAAATCGACTTTTAAACTAATAAGTTTTTAGACGATTGGTGATGGGTGACTTGTGCAGAATTTTAATGCGAATTTTTTGAAAATAAAAAAAAAATCGCAAATATTTTAATTTGGTAAAATGGCATTTTTAAGCTTTAATATTCAAATTGCCGATGGAAATAGCCTGCTCATGCCTGCTCAATCTCATGAGTTTTATGCTTATCGGATAGCAAATACATTTTCAGTCTCATCACGTGACAATTTTCAATTTTTTTTCGAACATTGACAAAAAATCAATATCTTGGATTATACCGGAAATTGCAAAAAAACCCATCTGAATCTCTTAGACATCTTCTGAGGAATATCTTCGGAGGAGATAGATTTAAAGCCTCAAATGGTCAAACAATGTCGGTTATTTGCCGTTCTAAAATTGTTCAGTTGCCTAATCGGAAAAAAGTCACGTTGAAAGTTGGACATGCTATTATTACGTGTTTGTGAAAATTTTAGCTAATTATATTTTAAAATCAATTCTGAGCACTTTTTCTGAAAGCCAATGAGAATGCCTCATTAAATTAAAAAAAAAATTGATCTGTATGGAGTCAAAGATAACTTTTGAGACGAACACTTTTTAAAAAAAACTGTCCAGAAGCGAAACAAGGAACAACCGCGTCCAGCCTACGGAGGAATTCAAATAAAACATTTAAAAATAAAAAAGCGACTGATTTTTTCTTCATTTGAAATCATCTGTTAGAAAATTTTGAAATATAATAAAAACCTACCGCTAAAATTCCACTTCTATCATTTCAAACTTTCTCGAATTCTCAATAATTCATCTTCAGATTAGTTGTCTGTATTTGTCTAAACAAACCTTATAAAAACCACGCCTCCTTAATTGATGCCTCTTAATCGACCAAGAAAAAATAATCTTAGTTATAAAAATCTAGGAGACAACAAAAATTTTCCAAAGACATAAATTCATCTACCAAGAAAATCTCCGGATAGATTCTCTCGTCGGGGAGTTTTGAAATCTTTTTACCCGAGAGCTATTTATGGATAATAAATTTTTATTGCCCGTTAAAATAGAACATTCAGATAAGACCAAAGATTTTTGCAAACTCCAAAATTATAAAGTTAATTTCAGCTGACTGATTTCAAAGTCTGTGGCGAGAATTTCTTTCAAATTATACAATAGGCGTAAGTTAGAACACCCTAGATAAAGTATAAAAAACCTTACAGCAGTTTAATTCTTAATAAAATTCAATTGGCTTATCAATTTGTGTAACTTATTAGACGTGAAAATTTAACCTTAGCTTAATTTGGTATCAACGAATTTCAAATTTTGATTTATTTAAAATTCCTATGCACTTATTTCCTATAGTAATATTTTTGCGTTTTTTTGAATTGTATAATTTAAAGTTTCATTGTAAAAAATAAATGCAATAGGAGAGCAATTTCCCAGTCTGACGACAAGAAGCACCAGCAAAAAGATGCAAGCACGATGCATGACACGTTTATAAGAACTTTTTAAGAACGATATTAACAACTTCAGAATTTCTTACTTCAAATTTATATTTCAAGAGAGAAAAAAATGGCTTGTGAAAAACTAGAGAAATAATTCCTATCTTGCAGTAGGAAGTGCAAACCTGGACAGTTTCATAATTTTCTTGATATTTTTATAATTTCAGATAATACGTTAATTAGTACACACTGAAGTCTAACTTTTTTGATTCAATATTGCTCGAAATAAAAACATTTTTCTCGCGATTTTTTTTTCATGTCGCTCGAAGTCTTTGGGCGCTCAAAAAACAACTTTTCCCGATCAGATGAGCTTTGAAAATATAATTTAATCGGAAATTTTTGCACTAAGCTGTTCCGTGCAAGAACTTGAGCTAATCTTTAGACAAATGGCGAATAGAAATACAAAATATTGTTATCTATTCAACTTCCAAGGGTCGAAAAGGTCACCCTAATAAATCATTATAATTTAACAGATTACTGTAATCTTACTAAATTTATCAAGATATTGTATTTTTAATTTATTTACTTAGCTCGTAAACTTTAGACATGAATCTGTACCCAGACTCGATTATGACGACGGCGTCGCCATACTTATAAATCGAGCGATATTAGCAAAGTTTCATTATTAACATAACATTTTTCAATAGTTTAAAAATATATTCAGCCAATTTGCTATACAATTAAAAAGAACAAAAATCTTTTTTAACGAATTAAAAGGCATTTAATTGAGGATAGAAAACAAAAAGTTGCGAAATTACCTCAGTTACACACAAAATGCAATAATAAGATGAAATTAAACAAATTTATATTTGAAACTACCTATATAAAACTTCAAAATGAATTTTCTATCGCTCTGTCTAAAATAGTTATATGTTTTCACAAAATTCTCTAGTAAATGACTCTTAAATTATTTTGGAATGTTTTTGCGTCTGATAAGGAAATGAGAGAGAGAGAGACACGCATACGCATGAACCTCTCACTGATTCTTATGTAATCAGTATTTCATTTTCGGGGCTATCTTGTAATGGAAATAAACAGTCTTAAAAAGTTTTAACAATTCTTTTTGAAAAAAAACATAGTACTGATAATACGGTGATTTGAAAAGTTTTTCAAATTACATAGAAATAACTTTTGGATGAACTTTAGACGTTTTAAGACTTTTTCTCATTACACCAAAGTCCGAATAAAATCAGGTGACAAAAATTCAAAAATAAGGTTTGAAATATGTCTTGATAAATCCTTATTTCTCGAAAAATAGAGATCACGTGACGTGTTTGAAAAATATTATTATGTTCAAAAACTCTTAAATTAGGTGTTTATTGGCCTAAAATAATTTTTTCGGCGTATATTTGAATCACTATTTGTTTACTTTAACCAAAACCTTATTCTTATTTGAAGGTCACGTGATCGTTTTTTGGACTTTGGTGTAATGGAAAAAAAGTCTTAAAAACTTCTAAAGAACCTTTTCGCTTTTTTCAAGAAGTTATTTAAGGCAATTTTTTGAAAAAAAACGTACTATTTGCCGACCTTATTTCTTGAATATCCGGTCACGTGATCATTTTCGGGCTTTCGTGAATAAAAAATGTCTCAGAATTGTTGTCTGATCAACGATGAAAGGTTTAATTTTGTGATGCAAAAATTTTTGCAAAAAAATAAGTACTGTAATACAGTGAAAATTTTCAAAAAAACGCACAAACGTCATTTTGTTTCAAAGTTTAATCGATAACTTATAACTGACTTGTCATTGATGATTAAGCGTCGAAAATGCGATTAAATGGTGTATGGCGCGACGGTCGCCATAAATCGAGTCTACGAGTTAGCTTCTTAGCAAATAGTAAACAGGGTCTTTTACTTATCGATAAAAAATTATTTGAAATTTTACTGTTAATTCATCATATTTCTGATTCAAAACTGCCCCTTTGTCCAAAAGTCATACAATAAATGCAAATTACGAAACAAACAAAAATAATTTCAAAAATTGAGTGCCAAATGGCACTAACCGGAGTAACAAACAAGTCTTGTAAATTTCATCAACAATTTAAAAATGATAATCGCGCGACCATTCAATCGGTTGACGTCCAAAACCAAATAAATAACCATGAAATCAAAAAAGCGATTCTGACTAATTTTTATGTTAGATAAAAAAAACTACCTTACGTAAATTTTGGACTTGAAATGGAAAAATTTTCAAATATATTTCAAAAAAATGACCTATGAAATTTTATGAATTTTCAAAGTGCGGTTAAGAAAAAAAATTAAAGTGGCTATTTCTTATGTTTTTACGCCACATATGTCTCCACATGTATACAAATTTGAACTAAAATCTTTCAAAATTAGCTAAAAAATGATCTTAACTCGTAGACTCGATTTCCGGCAAGTAGTGACCATTCACCATTTAATCGCATTTTACGAACGCTTAACATTAATGACAAGATCAGTTATAAAGTTATCAATTAACTTGAAGACAAAATGACGTTTGTGCGTTTTTTTTTTAAATTTTTACTGTATTACAGTACTTATTTTGTATTACAAAAATTTGAGCCTTTTTTTCCATTACATCAAAGCCTTAAAATGATTCAAGAAATAAAGTCGGTCAAAGTAGTACTGGTTTTTTTTAATGCTTTAAATCACTTTTCCGAAATCTTTAGGTGTTTCTGAATTTTTTTCCGTTCAACCAAAGTCAAAAACGATCACGTTACCTTCAAATTAAGAAATAAGGTATTGGTTCATGTACACAAATGTACTCAAATTACGCCGAAAAAATTTGTGGGCTGAAAACACCTAATTTACGAGTTTTGAACATAATGATATTTTCCAAAAGATCACGTGATCTTATTGTTCAAGAAATAAGGATAATTTATGACATATTTCAAACCTTATTCTTGATTATTTCGTCACGTGATTTTATTTGGACTTTGATGAATGAGAAAATGTCGTAAAACGTTTGAAGTTGACAATTTTTTTGACGTAATTTGAGTATTTTTGAAAATAACTGTATATTGTACTACATGCCTTTATTTTCAAAAGTACTCAGATCACGTGGAGACCCCTTCAAAGCAATAAACGATTTTTTAAACTTTTATTGCGTAAACTATGCCCTCCGGTTAAATAGAGCATTTCTAGAAGCCATAACTTCCAAAATGCTGATTACATAAGATGCGTAGGCGAGAGAGAAGGTGAGAGCAAATCTTTATTATCACGAGAATAAGTTTTCCTCAAAAATTAAAGAGTCATTTACTAGAGAATTTGTGTTAAAAACAATATAATAATTTTTAGACAGACGCGATAAAAAAGCATTTGAAGTTTTTATATGAGGTATTTTCAAATATAAATTAAGGTTTAATTTCATCTTATTATTGCACTTTTGTGTGTCAATGGAGGTAATTTCGCAACTTTTGTTTTTCTATCCTCATTAAAATGCCTTTTTAATTCGTTTGAATTTTTTTTAATTGTATAACCAATTCGCTGAATATCATTTTAAGCTATTGAAAAATGTATGTTGAAAATGAAGCTTGCTTATGATGGCTCGATTTATAAGAAGGTCACTAGTTGCCGAAATCGACGAGTCTGGGTACAGATTCATGTCTAAAGTCCACGAGTTAAATTAATGATCTAAGAAATATTAAAATCGGTTATGCTAACGATAATAAGCATGAAAAAAAAACTGAATTATTATTTTCGCAAGTTATTTTGACTGCAAATTCCGAGTATATGACATCTCCTTAAAAACTTGTTTCCATCAGTTATGGATGAATACCTACATAAACAAAATTTATTGGTTGCATTCCAAATCCTCTTTTTCAAATTCTAATTTCTCTTTAATGTGCTCTTAAAAAATTCTGGTGAGTTAAATTTGATTTGTCTAGTTTATTTTATCAATATGGTTCTACATTAATTCAGCAGATAATTATAAGAGCATTCTGTTGGAAATGACCTTCATTTGGTGAAGACTAGATAATGCTCGAAGATCAATTGCTCAAAAAGATTCTTCAGTTACTTGGAATTAATAATTTCTTTATCAATTATTGTTTCAAAATTGACAAGGGTCACAAAAAGGTCACGCGGTGCAAGGACCTTATAGCAAGAGGTTTGGTGCGAGGGCACCAGAACAAGAGCCTCGGCGCGATTGTCATTTTCTGGTTATTTTTTTCTCTTGATGAATATTTCTAAGGATGTTTTAATGAAACGTTTTTCAAATCACAATTAGAAGTCTAATTTTCAGCGATCGGATTTTTCCAGGGAAATTTCGACCTGGAACCCGACACGACCCGGAAAACTAATCAACCTTTCGACCCTCCGAAAAAATTGCAACAATCATTTTGTTTTGTAATTTATATTTAAAATTAATTATCATACTCGTACAGTATTATAATGTTGATAAAAAATTAAGAATATTGTTTTGAATTGATTCATTATATCTTATATAATCTTATATTTTTTCAAATTCGACCCGACTTCACACGGAAATGTTCGACAAAATCGACCCGACCGGTGATACTGAACCGCTTAAAACTCAAGTTGCTGAAATTTATATTGTGACAATTGTCAAAATATCAGTTTCTCATAAAGTTATAGACTTTGAAAAAAAAATCAAATTTTATTCGTACAGAACGAAAAATTGTTATTTCGGTTTCACAAGCATTTAAAATGCTGCATTTTACATTTTCTGCGATATTATTCAAGGCGCTGAAATTTTTTTAAGATTTAAAATTACCAGTTTTTAATCTGGTTAACAGGTAAAATAAGATTTGGTAGAATTCTTAAAGTCATAAAATATACAGCCGGGGTTTTCATCATATCAGCCATACTAGATAGAGCTCTGTAGCTATAACTGTTTTTCTATTAAAGATGTTTGAGAAACCATTTCATAGCATTGGCAACTTCCTCAAATCTGACTTGTCAAATGATTTGACTCAAATCCCGCAAAAACATTAATAAGTGAACTATTGATGTTTAAATTGAGGTGAGAAAACAGATTACATTTTAAATATTTAATTTTATATGATTTTTACGACAAAATTACAAGTTGTACTTACAAGTTTATTATTAGCTTGAAGATGAAATATCGAAACGTTGCATAGATAAAATATAATATTTATTTTAGTTTAAAAAAAACCGCTATAACAAAACTTTCAACATTTTTTGTTCAAATTTTCAAACTTTTTCCGAAATTTTTGATCAAAAATGACAAAAAATAGGATTTGAGGCTCCTAATCTTGGGGCCCTTAAAAAATAGTAGCCCAAAGTAGTTTTTTTCAATAAGCGTTATAAATATGTGGGCACCAATAAAAAATTTAACATTAACTTTGAAGTATAACTAAAAAATAGAATTTCGAAAATTTCAACATAAATGCGGAAAATTTTCAAACTTTTTTCAACCTTTTTTCAAATTTTCACGAATTCAAAATTAAAATTCGAACTTGAAATTTCCAAAGAAGCAAAATTTACAAAACTTGTCCGAATCATCAAACATTACTTTTAAACTATTGAGTAAAAATATATTCTCAGGATTAACTAAATCTCTCAATCTCTCCGAGGCTTCTGATCGATTAGATTTAAGCAAAGCTTGCTCAAAACTGCTTTTTTACAGCAGTTAATTTGAGTTTTTAATACAGGGCGTCTGATGAGGGAAAATTTGAACGATGATTTTCAGGGTTTTTGTTAGCAAAATAGCTTACCACTTCAATTTACAAAGAGAACACTCATGCTGTAAACAGTGGGTGACCTAAGAAAGCATCAAAGCGTGAGTAAATGGGGCTGAGAAATTTTTGGCTACTTTCCTTGCAATGAACAACTACATTTCTTTCTTTTGTAAATTTTGAGCAAGGTTTTCGGGCATTTTTATGAAATTCAGAAAAAAGTTGGATTTTTTACAGTTTTAGAAATAGTTGGCTGGGGTAGTTTTAGCGCAAAAATAATGGCCGGAATTCACCGTAGAACTTGATGTTTATGGTTTTAACATATCTGAAAGTTACATTTTAATCTGAAGATCTTTCAAAAATACATTCAGGGCTTTCTAGGGTAGATTTTATATAGATTTGAGAAAAATTGACTTTTTGTTTGAACTTTGACATATGCACTTTGGTTCAAATGCTAGGCTTTTTAGATTCAATGGTCCTGCAATATTTACTTTTGAGCTTTTTTCCTTTACAACAAGGAATCACAAGTCAAAATTAAAAAAAAATTCTGAAGTCAAACTTCTGAGACGAAAAATTTCTTCAAAAAAAATTTCTCAGTGACTGCTTAAGCTAAAGCAGTGTTCTAAAACGGGATTAGTTTTCAATCCCGAGTCGTATTTTCCCCTATTCCGTCTCAGAACAATCCTACTTAGGAGATAATTTCGAGCAGCCTACGAGAACTCAAGATTAAAACGTCAGAGACCTGGGGTTAGTAATAAATCATTTGAAGACAATTAAATATATGATGAATTAGTTATAAAAATCAAATTAATTTTTATAGTTATAGGAAGAAAGTTTAATTCGGGTCAGCTTAATAAGTTCAATAAGCTAATTATTTTCAAATGTTCTATTATTCCATATTTCAGCAGAAAATTTGGCAAATTATCAAACTGAGCTGATTAAAAGTTCAAGTGGAGTTTTTATTTGAAATTCCACTTTTATATGTTTCAAAAGGTTTCGGATGTGAATTAATTGTATTCTGGGAAATTCTATTCACAGTTCTAGATATCAAGGGATTTGTACATAAAAATATATGCCAATAAGCGTACTAGAACCGTTATCTATTCAGCGGATGCGTTGATATTTCTGTTTTTAATTGGAAAGATTCTTGCGTTTATAACTATACTACTTACATCCTTCCCGAATGATAGATGAAAAAAACTCGATAAAGATATGTTTTTTATCTTAGTATCTTCAGCTTGATAAGTTATCAACTTTGAGCGTTATCAATGATAACTTAAAACTGAGAAAACTTAATTTTGGGCTGTTTTTCGAAAAAAAAAGTAATTCTGCGTACACTGTGGTCAAAAAACGCTCAAAGTTAAGTTTTCTTCGATAAGAGGTCTTCCATTAAGAGAGACGCCGCTGTTGAGAAATATCGATTTGAAAGATTTCGAAGGTTTTCCAAAAACATTTTATGGCTGTGGAAAAAATAGGAAATTATATTCCTAAAAAAATCACGAGTGATCATTTCTGAGCAACAGACTTCTCACTTAACTTTTGTTTGATCCATTTCGCATTGCTGTCAAAAAATAAGGTTTTTGTGGAGGCGGGGCATTGTTTGCCTTGGAGGTTTTGCAGGGCAAAACAATTTGCTACGAAATAAAAACTAATATTTTGAGATTTGGGAAATGTTTTACAAAATTTATTTACAGTATTTAATGACACAAAAACAGGTGCGAAAGTCAATCAAATTAGTGGGCAATTGCAAGGACCCATCGAAGAATATAAAAAACTTTTGTGAGTCCTTACAGCTGCCCCCCTTTGATTGTCTTAAAGGTGCTATTTTATTTGCATTTGTTCTACGCATCTGTTTTCGCGAAGAGTATAAAGAAGTTAAATATAAATGAAAAGGTATTGAATTTATGGGTTTTAAAAGCATAAAAACATTTTAAAAGAGATTTTTTGATTTTTTCTAAGAAAAAATATGATTTTTATTAGAAAATTAAAAAATGGAATATACAGATGATTGGAATGAATCCATGATATTTACAATTTGATGCAGCGAATCTTCAAAAAATTCTAAAGGTAATTATAAATCTTTCCTATTGACTAATTGTGTATTTAAACTTTCAATTTCTAAATCTACTGTTTCTATATCTGAATCTTTTTCTTCAGGAATCGATTTAGACGCGTCCGGTCTAATTTTAATTTCTGAGGCCTTGTTAACATTGTAAAAATCGTAGGCCATACAGTGTAGAAAAAATTCATTCAAGATATCAAATGGTAAACGAAGTAGTCTACTTTTATTCGTAATACAACCTACCGAAACGTAGTGGTTGAACATAGTATCCGAATGCCAGGCTGGACATTTTTTAATCATATTAGTGTGCATATCCATACATGATAAAAGGGTTATTGCTGTCCTTTTGCTCGTATAAGGTGTGCCTTTAAAAACTAAATCGTTTTCATTATAAATCGATTTTATGATTTTTGAAATTTTATATTTTGAAATTTTCGAAAATTCATTTTTAGTTACAATTGGGTAAACTATTGGATTTCATGTTTCTGTTCTATTTTGAACTATTCTTTTTGTTTTATCAAATAGTACACTCAATGCAATTCCCATAATCGTTCTTTCAAAAATTTTCTTTTTCTTTATTGCAATTACGAAAGATGAAAAACGGCTTAAAATTTTATCAGTTTTATGAACTTTTATTGGGCTATAACAAATTATAGCTTCTACTTGTTTACCATTTTTATCTTGAATAAATTGAATTCTTTTTAAATTCAGTAGATAGTCTGAAATAATCTGATACAACTCATTTGCTCTTGTGTAGCTTATAAGTTGTATCCATAACAAACAAGCTTCTTCATCTTTAGTGTTTGAATAAAAAACTTTTGCGAATGTAAAAATATACGGATCAGATTTCTCTATATTTATATAAGAAATCTTATCGAAAAGATATTTAAAAAACGAATTGTCGTGGATTATTTTTAGTTCCATTTCAATTAAGCTATCCGGAGGATTTATTTGACCCCTTAAAAATTTGTCAATTTTCGCTAGAAAAATCTCATGCATCTGATCATTTCCGATTTTTTCAGAGTTAAAATTTTTTGATTTAAGAAATTTTATAAATTGTTTAAAAGCAGATTTTACTGTAAGTCTCTCTACAATTTTATCATAGCTTTCTTTGTGGTTTTTAATCCACAATAAAATTCCTAATTGAATATCTATCCAATTAGGATTTTTATTAATATAGATGACCGAAACAACTTTTGCAAGTTTATTGCATTTTGTTGGAAACTTATCATTTTTTAAGTCAATTAATAATTCTGAAAAAATCGGATCTTTATTAAGAGTATCTATTTTTGAGGCTGAGATTGATCCTCTAAAAACAAATCTGGGGAAGAGTTCGGACTTTCGGACTGATTCCTCAATTTTATTAAATCTGCTGTCAAACTCGTTTTGGGGGAATTCATCCGTTTCTGTGTCCTCGATTTTAAATTCAGAGGCTGAGGGGGTTTCACTCTGCGCTTTTTCGGTTCTTTTGGAACAGCCGGTTTTGGCAAATCTAAAAGCGAGGGTGTTAGAATCTCGGACTCTGAATTTGTCGTTTGATCTAGAAGTGCTTGTTCTGGAGTCATCGGGATTTTCTTTGAAAATTTGAAATTTTGGGGTTTCTGGGAAATAATTGTTTGGAGAGGTTTCCATTTTTCCGTTGGCTAAAAACTTTTTTAGTTTTTACTGAAAAAATATTAAAAAAGGATTTGAAATTGATTTGAATTTAAAAATTTTAAAAACCTCTTTTGAATTGATTCTAAGTTGCCTTATTGAATTGTGAACGTCCTTAGTCCAGGCTTCAACTTTTTCAAAATAATCTTTTGACGATCTTTCTAATGTATAATGTTTCTCGGAAATTTTTTGGATTTCTGATTCAGTATTTTGTACATTAGAATCGATTGTCAAAAGATTTTTTGAGTTTTCATTGATAGTTTTTGTATTTCTATCAATTGATGATACCAAGTTTTCCCACCCCGTTTGAAAATCTTGTAATTGTTCTTGAACAATTATCGTTATATTATCTTCAGTTTCTTTCGGATTTTTCTGTAAAAGATTAATTTAATTGTTAGATAAAAAATGAAAAAATTCTGGAAACCTTTTCAAAACATTCAGAAATTTTTGAATTGTTTCTCTCGATCCAAATCTTGTATTTGTCTT
Source organism: Oikopleura vanhoeffeni (assembly GCA_004367855.1). Lineage (NCBI taxonomy): Eukaryota > Metazoa > Chordata > Appendicularia > Copelata > Oikopleuridae > Oikopleura > Oikopleura vanhoeffeni. The sequence continues at coordinate 45,644 of SCLH01001387.1, forward strand.
CATTAATGTTAATTTTCACCTGGGTAAAATTTGATTTTCGAATTGGGTTTTGTAATTTCGAACTCTGTTTAAGTTTTTTTGTTTTAGGTTGAGGTTCATCCTCGTCAGATATTAAATATTTTCCTAGGTTGTCACACATTTTCTAGAAATTTTTAAATTATTTAAAAACCATTTATATATATATTTACAAAAAAACATGAAATAATTAAAATCTGATATATACAGTATAAAAACGAGAATAAAAAAATTTTTGGAAACATTTGAAATGTGAAAAAAATTTTGAACTGAGTGGAAATTTGAACTTTTAATTTTCAGTTTTTTGGCGAAGAATTTGCATTGTGATAAACATCTTTATCTTTTTCCCTTGTTTTAATAACATATTTATGGAGTTAAGAAGGTATATTAAAAAGTGGACTCCATCCTAAATTTTCTAATTTTTCATGTTCATACAAGTAATGATTTGTATTACAACGCTTACAAATTAAAAGGTTTTGGTCCTTGTGGACCCGTTTCCCTTCTTGATTTATTGCAATGTGCACTTTAGATGAGTTGAATGTGCTAATTACTAATTTATTTATTAGTTAATTTTTGAAATTTTTGAAAAAATGAAAAAATTTTAAAAAAAGTATTTACCTATGGTAAGGTTTTTTTTCATTTTTCGGTTTTTTAGGAAATTGTGAACCCCCTTTATACGCAGGATTGTTGGGATTAGTGAAATTTGGATTTTTATGGTGTGGATTAAAAGTTTTGGGATTCGATGTACTCGGTCTTTTATTTTTATTAAAAATTGCGTTCATACAGATTTTTCTGTTTTCTGGAGCCATCATCGAGAAATCAATACCGTGTTCGTCATCTTGTTTTAATTTAGTTTCTACGATTTTTTTAACTCGAAAAGTATCGCATTTATGAAGTGGTAAATCTAAAATAGCTTTCATCATCCCACTTTCATTTGTTCTCCATGCGAGTATTTTTTTATTAATTTTTATTTTAATTTCTGAAAAAGGTTCGAAATATTTAAATAAAAGTTTAAGATAGTCGAACACGGTAGATGAAAAATCGAGCATTTCATCCGAATCTATAAGCAAAATTAATTCTTGACCTACGGCAAAATTATGTAATCGAATTTTTAATTTATGTTCCCAAGCTTTAAAAGTCGAAATAGGAGTGAATTTTGTGGCCCATTCTTTTAATAGGTTCCAAAATTCCTCCATCAAAAGTTCGATTCTTAAATCGTTTTTTAATTCTGCATATTTCGAATTATTTATAATATTATAAGGGGGGTTCGTCATTATCAGAATCGGAATTTATCATTTCCAGATGTTCTTGGAGTTCTGTATTTGACTTACCTAATTTTGACTGTAAAAGGAAATTTTAAGATTTTTTACAATTTACTTCTTAGAACAATTTTTGGTAAATAATTTTTGATAAAATTTTTGATTATTAAAATTTTCCTGCGCTATCTTCACTGTGTTTTTTAATTTGGAAGCCTTGTGTTCTTTAATTATAGATAATAAGGAATCGCTTTTTACTTTTAATTCGTCTAAAGAAATGTTTAATTTAACTATTGTTTTGTTAATTAGTTTTTCTATTTTAGAAATGGAAAAATCAAACATTTCTTTAAGCATTAAAGCGTTTTGAGCGATCATAAATTTATTTATGTTAAAAACTTCTTCCAAATTATCAGATTTTCTTATTTTAAATTCTGATAAAACCAATTTTGAATATTGTTTTCCAATTTTTCTATTTTCGCGTTAATATCTTTTTTCCGCGATTTAAAATTTTCCAAAGCTATTTGATAAGCCTGATCTGCTACGTTGAATACCAGGTCCACCGTTTCCCTTGGGAAATTTTCAGTTAATCGAGATATGTCATCTTTCTCGATTGTAGAGTCTTCCATCTTAAAATTTTGAAATTATTTCTTTGGCAATGACATGTACAGCTAATTTTTTGAAGAAAAAAATGTACAATTTGAGGTAATATAATTTTTTAGAATTGATTTCTAAAAAAATTATTTTTAGAATTATTTCTAAAAAAATTTTGAAAAGAATGAAAAAATATTTTCCAGAATTTTTCTGGAAATTAATGAAAAAAATCTTGAATAAAGATTTTGAATTTTATGCACGTAAATAATAAATTTTCCTAGCATGAAAAATAAGGCGATTTAATTAACTCAAAAGATTTTGAGTTTATAATATTTTAACCAAGAGATATTTCTTTGGAAATTGAGAAAAGTTTTCTCGTATGTATTTACAAAAACAGGTGTTTTTTAAATCGAAAAATTTTGAGTGAATATCCCTATATATATAAGGTTATTTTTTGAACGAAAAAATATTTTGAAAAAAGATTAATAAAAGAAATCTTTTTTAGGCATAATTGAAGAAATAGTATCGGCAGTAGTGAACCATCCTTCTAAATCAATTGGCGAATGATTTGATTTAGCTGATTCGTCTGAAGAAATACGAAGGTGAGGAGGAGTATATTTTTCGTTCGAAGACGAATTAGAAACGGAAGAATTAATTGAGAGCCCAATTCTGGCTCTAATTCTTTTATTTGTTTGGTCAACTTTTTGCACTGGGAACCGTTCTAATTCGTCTCGGATATTTAAAGTGGTAAAACATGGTGCAAGAGTTTCGTTAACGATATCTACTTCCGATTCTTTATTAAAATTTTTGAAGAAAAGGTAATGTTTTGACCTTTTTTCATATTCATGCATTTCCATGTTGAAATGTCTAAGGGAATTTGCATTTTGCATTTGGTAGATATCGTTCACGGAATTTTTTGCAAAATGTTTACCTTCTGTTTCGTTTTTATGAGCTCGATTACTCGCCAAACTGAAGATTTCATCAGAATCCAACCGCATATTTTCTCTTGAAGATAATAGAGTTAAATGGAATTGATTACTTTCAACAGTTTGTCGTGTATTTAATAATTTTCCTGAAATTTTCATTCGACTACCCCTTTCATATTTTGAACCCAAAATATGTGCACTTAAACTAGGTGTTATAGTGTATCTCAGATTACGATCCATCGAATATTTATCTATTGCGTGATCTTTACATGGGTTTAATGAATGGGATCGTTGAATTACCGATTCCTTATCATCATTTTGTACCGCAATTCCATAAGAAATGGCTTGCGGCATTCTTTTATCTTGGAAAATGATTCCAGTCTGTTTTATCGGCATACTGGATGCTTTTATGTTTGACAAAGTTTTGAGTTCATCTGAGGTATCGCTAAACATCTTATTTTTGAAATCTAAAAAAATTTATGTTATATAAAAGTTTTTATTTCAAAACTTTTTCAAATATATTTGTACAAAATTACGATAATGATGTTCTAATTTTTCATAAAAATTTCTTTTGGTTTTTGAATAAATTCAAAAAATATTTTCATCAAAATATGTTTTATGAAAAATAAGACAACTAGAAGGCATGTTTATGGATAAAATTATCAGATTAAATAATTTTTCGATTTAAAAAGGGCGAATAATTGTTCATTTAAATGGCGAATTGGAAATAAGGAATTTCAAAAGTCAAAAATTTTCATTGAAATGGCGAATAAGGAATTTCAAAAGTCAAAAAATTTTAGTTTGTTGTAAGAAATCTAAAAATCGAAAAAGATTTTTATATTTCTTAAAAAAAAATATATGGCAACATTTCCATTATTTTTTACAGTTTGTTGAAAAGATTTACTTATTTTAAAGACGAAGGAATGTTATCAGAATGGTAGGTTGATCTTTTTTTTGCAACAATGTCACTATTAATTAAACGACCATCAGATCGATTAATTAAATGTGCATTAGTGACATTTCTGTTCATAAGTAAATCTTCAACAAACTGTAAGTCTCCTGGTTCACCTCCCCCTTCACACTTTTCGTTTGCCATTTGATGTACCGTTGTTAATGGAATTTCAGAAAGTCCCCCAGCTTTTAATGTAACACTGTTACATTGTGCCCAATCTAAACTCCATTTGATCACTGGAACTAAAACTCCTGTTTTAAACTGTTTTTAGAGTGGTGTAAATATCGCGTGGGGGAAGGTGCATTAGTTGGCGGTGGGGCCAGTTAAAAGATGCTGATAATCCCAAAAAATATGTAAAAGTGCCACTGCATGATCTAATTGGCTATTGGATAGAATTTTTGTAGAAATTAAATTTGGAGTGGATTTTTCCCAAAAAAGTTTATTAATTTCTTCTCTTTGAAGATAAGAATAGCATTTTGCTGTTTGGTTCTCCAAAAATTCTATCCAATTCTTTTTAATATTTTTTGTTGCCGCCAATAATATGTCATGTGATTTGTCATATCGTTCTTTAGATTTTTCAGTGTCGTCTCTGTTTTTGTCATAGTAGCGTCTATGACAATTTATGAAAAAGTTTTCCTCGTTATTTAAAAAAGTATTGAAAACTTTTTCACATCGTTTTGCAACTAAAGAACTTGGTAACATATCATTGTCGGCTTGTCTAGATGAAGAATTTTTCTTAATCTCGACTCTCACTTTGTCCAGCTCGCTTTCAGAATATTTTTTAATTGGTCCAGGTGAATAATTAAATTTATTTTCTGACTCATATTGATAATTAATATCAAAATTTGCCAGGGGGTTTTGCAAAATGTTTAATTGTTGCCAAACAATTAAGGATGCCCCCATCTGGTCTAAATTAAATAATTTTAAATTTTGGAATTCGGCCGAAAATTTTTCGACTGAACCTTCTGAAAAAGTAACAATTAATTTAAAAACGAGCTGTCCAAATTGAGAGGCAAAATTATCGAATCGGTGATTGGCAGTTTGTAATAAATTTTTTGCTTGTCCATCCGATTTGGCATCTTTTAACTGATTAAGATCTGCATTCAGTCTAATTGCAACATTTCTGTTATAAGCAGTTTGTAGGCAATTGCGCCAGTGATGTTTAAAAGCTTCCTGGAATGCTCTTCTAATAACCCCTTGCCATTCGAGGAGACTTGGAAGAATGTTGCATTGCTAAAAATTTTAATTATTATTAATAAAAAATTGAATGATTAATAATATTTTGATTTCAATTTTTAACAGAAATGATTTCTCGAAATAATTTTAAGGAAAAATATTTTTTATGAAAAATAATTTTTTGATTTTTAAACTCACCGAGTTTGGAAATGAGTTGTAATTAATTGGTTTAATTGCATTCATTGAAGGATCATCGCCATCGATTTTTTGTTTACAGGTCAGAGTTCTTGAAGATTGATGTGATCTCGTACATAAATCTCTTGCGAATACCCAAGAAATATGAGATGTGATTTCAGCCATTAAACTTTCACATTCTTCCGACCATATATATCCCTCGTTCATAATTTCCTGACTATTCATCAAGAGATAAATGTTTAACGGAACACTTTTAACGCACTCCATTTGCCCGAATTTATTTCTATAAAAGACATTCAATTTCTTGAATTCCATTTCCTTTATAATCCTGTGCATGGCGATTGTATAAACCTCCGTCAATTCATGAATTGCGTAGAGAACTGCACTTTTGTTCAGGACTTCGTTTGCTACAAATAAATTATTAATTTATTTTGAACATTTATCTGATGTTCCCTATATTTAGAAGAAAGTTCGTTAAAAATTACATTTTTGATTTTATTTTTTGTGATTATTGTCCAAAATTCAAATCTTTGAATATTGTATGAAAAACAGTATTTTGAAAAATGTTTTTTATTCAAAGATTTGAATTTTGGACAATTTTTCATTTTGTTTTCATCGCCGAAAAATACAAATGTTTGTTCAGGGATCAGCTGATTTGTGATGAAAAATTCCGACTTTGGCAAAGGGTGTGAGGGTAAGCTTTTGGTTTTAGTTTTGCTTGTGAATTGAAGATTAATTATAAGTTTTAATTCATTATACAAATGAATTTTTAAAGAAAATAATAGTCTTAATATTTTTTGATCGATTTGATTAAAATTGAAGAGTTGTTTTAAATCTTTATGAATAATGTAAATTTTAATTATTTTTGAAAATTTTTCATTTGGATTTTTAAATTTTGAATTTAAAAACTTATTATTTAATTTATCAATTAGTTTTATTTTTTCTTAAATAATAGTAACTAAAGAGTTTAATTTTGTTTTATTTTTAATTTTAGGAATATCTCCTGTAATAGAATGTGATTCATTAATATTTTCAATATCAAAGATTCCTGTTAAGTTTAAACTTGTTTCATGTACTATCTTAGTTTTTTCAATTAAATCTTGAGTGTTAATATGAAAAAAATAATACCTTGATAAAGGATTTTGTCGCTTTTCGATGACGAATTTTAGGTCTGGTAGGGCATCAAAAATGTTTCTTATTGATAAATTGAGTAAATAATTATTTTTCGATAAAAAAGGAAATTTATAAATTAAGTTCAAGTTGAAAATCTCAACATCTAATCTAAGTTTTCGATTTGACCATTCGATTTTACCTATTAATTGCTGAAAATTTTTGTGAGTAATTTTTGCTGAAAAAATTAATTTTAATTCCTCTTTCGTAAAAGTTGAAAATAGAGAAATGTTTCTATTAATTTTGTAATTTGAAATTTTATTTGTTAAAATTGTATTTCCTTGTGCAAATATTTTAATTATTTGTATTTTATAGTCCATTAAACATTTCAATTTTACTTTATAAAAAATATCTTTAGGTTTTAAATTATATTCAAAACCTAAATAGTCTATGTTATCTGTTGGTTTTAACACTGATTTTTGAACATTTAAAGTTATTCCGATCTTAATTAAAAGATTACAAATTAAATGAATACAGGGGTGGAAATCTTTGAATAAAATTCCGAATTTGTCGATTGATCCCCTTTTTGTAAGTAAAATTTGATCATCGATCCAGGATAAATGTCCGTAAACAAAATCTCTAAGGTTGTGGTTTATAAAAGTATTTTTGTTCAAAATTTCTTTTAATTCGAATTTAAAAATTTCTTGAAAAAGTTCGTTGAAACTAGGAGAATTAACTAAACCGAAAACAGCTACATTAAAAGTAAGAATTAAATTTTGCCATCTGAAGCAAAGGGCATACATAATGGACCTAGAACGCTACTGGTAGTAATGATTTTTTAATTATCGATTGATATCGGCTGAATCAATAATATCTATAAGGATTGAGTAAAGTTCTTCTCCTGTAAATTGAAGGGGAAGAAATAATTTCTGTAGCTGAATTTAAGACAAGATTGATCCAACACAATCTTATCTTAATTTATTCCTTTCAATACCAGGATCAAAATCTGAACTCCTCAACACATATGTAGCGGCTGATGCATTGAAATATTCTAAAAACTTTTTTTGTTTTCATATCTCCTGAACGGTAACCGCTTACAGCTAAAAGGTCAATGATATTTTCATCTACTGTTTCGGAATGTATTAAAGTTTTATTTCTCACTTTTAAATCCTAGCCCTAATCCAAGGGCTGAAAAAATGACATTTATCATTTTTATTTCAGAATTCCTAACCCAAGGGGCTGTGAGAAATCTTTATTTTCTTCCAAAAATTTGTTGATTAGAATTATAATAAGATTTATTTTATTTCAATTTTGATATGATTTTTAAAAGCATAATTCTGATCAACATATTTTTTGCAAGTTGTAATCGAAAATTTTTTCTTTGTTTTTCGATCAAGGGTAAAATGACATCTCTGTAGATGCTCTACCAGAATAAAATTGAGTTGCCGAAACATTGGGCATATCATGTTTTTTAATTTCAGAATCTTCACTTTTTGAGTAAGGTATGGATTCTGAATCCATAAGTCTAACACAGATTTTCAGGGTTTAGTGGAAATCGTGAGTTAATTTTATGTTTAACAGGGTTTCTCAAATTCTTCATAGGTAAAGTTTTTAATTAAATTTTCAGGTAAATTTAGTTGTTTTATAAAAATTTTTTGAAATCTATACTTGATAGTAGGAGATTTTTCAGCACATTGTACCAATATTAAATCATTCTTTTCAGATTTGATTTTCCGGTTTGGAAGATATTGGATTTGCCTTGCCAACAAAAACTGCCAAAATTTCCAAGTTTCTAGAAATATAATATAAAGACTAAGCTTAAAAAATAAATCCAAAGTATTACCTTGATTATCAGATAGACACTTATATGAGCGATGACATTAAAAATTTCATCGTCGTTCAGAAGCGAAACTGAAGCACAAAAGCAGAATCAGAGGTTCTGGTGTATTTAATTATTTTGTTCTCTTCGCGAAAGATTCTCATATCAGAAGTGTCTTTGTTGAAAAATAATTTTGCAAATTTGAAATATATAAAGAAATATTCAAATAATTTATCAAAAAAGCTTCTAAAATAGAAGCTTGAATCTAACTGATAAATTATTTAAATTTTCTTTATATATTAACATTACCCACTCGTTTTTAAATAGTGCTAGTGCCACCTTTTTTATCATTTTTATAAATAAAACTAATAAAAAAGAAAGGCATACCTTGCGTAGACTCACAAATTCAGGAGGAAAATTGTTTGCCCCGGAAATATACGAATAATAAGCAGTTTTTTTGAGAAAATTTCCGGGGCAATATAATTTGTTTGTTTTTGCCCCGCAAATTGCACTGATAAGTGGGTTTTTGGACGATTTTTCCGGGCATCATTTTTTTTACCTTTCGTTGGAAAATGAGCTAATTTATGAATACAACAATTTATTCTGTTGTAAAAGTACAGAAACACGGTACAGAAGCGGTACAGACAGATATATTCATGAAAGTATTTTCTATAATATATTTTTAGTGATCAAAAAAGTCAAAATTATAATTTTATTACACCATTTTTTCTTAATTTTTGTATTAGCGCGTAGTTCGACAAAATGTTGATGAATTTATCTTTGAATATTGTGTTATGGCAAAAGAGCTTAAAATGAGTTTAACTCCCGTAGTGTCTTTTGCGCCATCGATGGCGCAAGGCTTTTAGCGCCAATTACGGACCCTTATTCATGTTTGACTGAAAATTTACAAAGTGATCGATCGACTATTTGAATAATTGACGTTTGTGCGTTTTTTTCGAAAATTTTTACTGTATTACAGTACTTATTTTTTTGCAAAAAAAATTTAAATCATCAAAAAAAAATCATCAAAAATGTCTTAAAAACGTTTGAAGTTGACCTGGAATTTTTTTGACGTAATTGAGTACTTTTTTCGAATTACTGTAATATGCCTGCTTCTTCAAAATTACTCAAATCACTGGCGAACGCCCTAAAAGAATCGTCAGGAATGTTCTAAGATTTTTATTGCATTTTAAATGGCCTCCGGCTTAAATAGAGCATTTTTAGAAGTCAAACTTCCGGAAAACTATTACTAATAATGCGTAGGCGAAAGAAAGAAAGGATTGATAAATTATTTTCATGCGCGAGATAAATCCATATGTGTAAAGAATATTATTTTACATGAGAAGGTGATGAACATTCCATTTTTTTCAGAGATGCAAACCAAATTGGTGGCGGTTTAATATTTGAAATAATGAAAATGTCAAATTAACCTAAATTTGTGTGTATTTATGCACTTGTTTCTGAGAATCGGCAAAAATGAGAGAGTTTTAATTTTCTTATCAACATTTGATACCTTTTTATAAATTTTTTTAACAAATTGTTCTTATAGGACTGTCGAGAATTTTTGAATAATATGATTATCATATGAAAAAATATATGTTGATAATGAATGTTTGTAGGTTATAATGCTCATTCAAGCGCTGCGCCATCGAATGGCGCAAACGACACTCGGGCTCCAGAGATTGTCGGCCACTACGGGAGTTAAGTAATAAAATAATTCTCTAATTTTGTCTTTTATAATCATAATAAATGTAGGTATCGGCAAAAAGTTTGGTTTTTCTGCCAATTTCGTTTTTTTTAGGTGGTTCGGATTCTTTAGGTATAATCGAAATATCACAAGAAATTTCATTAATCAACTCATGGTCAAAATTGCATGTATATAATATTTATTGCACATAAAAATATACTATTGATTGGGTTAGTTATTCTCAAGAATTCGTATTCACTCATTTTGAGAAAAATATGTTAAACAAAAATTTAATGGAAAAACAATTAATTTAAGTCTGGAAAAATTTCCGACGAATAATAAAAATTTCATGTCTAAAATGTTTTGCCCCGGAAAAATCAACAAAAACCCGTTTATTCTTAGTTTTTAGAAATAAAAACAACAAAAATATGCCCCGCAAATTTTTGCGAAATGTGCATTTTCATCAAATTTGCGGGGCTTAAAACAACAAATGAAAATCCCCCTTATCGATCCTTTCATTCATCTGGAGAACTGGACAATATCCCCCGGCAATTCCAACATTCTACAGTGTAGAATCTACAATCGAGTAACATCAAAGTCAATAACTACCACAAAACCCTATTTTTGACCGGCTCTGATTTTCAACTCCGTGGTGCACGCACGTTTTTGCAGTAAACTCCGAAGGGTTATTGTAAATTACAATTCGGAATTTATTTTTATTTAATCTTATGAATTTTTGTACCCCTTAACAAATTCTCTCGTCGCACGGTGCTTCATTTTGGGATGAATGGTTTTTTATAAAATTATTATTATGGATCTAAATAAAAGTAAGGGGGGGTGAATCAACATCGGGAGCACATTTTTTTGTCCGAGGGAAATTTTTTGAATCCTGCTCGGTGATTGGTTCTTTTTTTCCCCTTTTTAGGAATTTTTAGAAAAAATGGTTAAGAGGAGCGTTTTCACAGTGAAATTTAAACAATATGCCATAGAAAAAATTTGAAAAAAAAAATAATTTTTTTCCATCCGAAATGATAAAAAGGACCCTTTTCTAAGGAATTGTGAGCTCATAAATTTACCCCTCGGGAACTCGAATGTGAATTATTTCAAATAATTGCAAATTCAAGGAACTTGCAAATACATGAAACTATCACGGAAAAGAAAGCCTCAGACATGTTTCTAGGGTAAAATTTGACGACCGTATGCGCCGTATGAACAAAAATTCGAATCATTTTTTCTCCATATTAATCTTATTTTAAATTATAGGTTGTGTCAGAATCGACAATTAATTAATATTTTTCCTACATGTGAAAGTGTCCTTATTTCTGAAATAGAAAACTTGTTCATTTTTGGTATGACAGTATTTATCCGAGGGCCTCGACTCTGAAAAAAAATAGAGATCGAGACAACACGAAATAGTTATTTTTTTAGGTTTTACTGTTTTAAGGGAACACTTGATGATGAAATTGCAAAAAAAATACTATGCAGTACAGCAAAAAATCGAGAAACATTCCAATGGTAAATTTTCAAAAAATATTGGTGTTTTTAAAGGTCAATGAGAAAATTGGTTTCTGGCAATTTTTGATGTGCCCTGCGGCATGTTTCAAACAAAACCCAAATTAGGCAATGGCGTATCTCATTTATTCAACTACTTTCTTAGTAGAGTCATGTGATGCAGCCAATTAATATAACTTGAGCTCAGCTTTGGACGCTTGCCAAATCATTCTTTAATTCTATGCTTTCAACAAACTCGAGCTTACAACTCGTACAATGTGGCACAAATTCTACAAATGGAAGAAACATTTATTGGCTAACAAATGAGTTTTTTTCAGCAGTAGCGGTCCGGAATGTCCGGTTGTTTTTTTTTGGGCATTAAAACTGGGCCAACTTGTATATTAGGCGGATGTATGTTTGTATAAAGGTTCTAAAGGAACCAAGAATCATGGTCAAACTAAGCAATTATGGCTTCTCGACAAATTTTTGTTTTATTAGTCAAAAGGTTTTAATTGTTTTATCGGACATTTCGGATGTTGTGGGTTGGCAATATATGTTTGTAGCTTTTTGATCATTTTTATTTCTTAGTCTTGTTATTTGCCTGAATATTTGTTTTAAAAGTTCTTAAGTTCAAAAATTTCTTTTTTTGATGGTTAAAACTTCAAAATTAAGAGTTTTTAGCATTTTTTCTTGATAAATAAACGTCTGATTTGTCATCACACTTAACCAGTCATTCTGATCATCAGAGTAGTGGTACGGCATTTATGACGACATTTGATTTACCTTGCACTAACGCACTTTTTAAAATACAATTTGACCATATCCTATTACGAGGAAGGTAGATCAAAATTGCCTAGGTAAAAATACAAACCAATTGTGTGTTCAATTCAGGGATTTGATTGGTTGGTTGGCCCGTCTCACTCTCGTTTGTATTTGGTTTGTATTTTTACCTTGTAATTTTTACCTTGTAATTGGTTTGTATTTTTACCTAGGCATTTTTGATCTACCTTCCTCGTAATAGGATATCGAACATCCGGTAAAAAATCGTAATTTACAACTCGTAAATATTTTTAAACGATTCTCAAATCTGCAATATATTTGGTTCAATGTGAAATTAAAAAAAACTTTTAATTTTAGTTTAACTCAGGCTTGTAAATTACAAGCCTGAGTTAAACTAAAATTAAAAGTTTTTTTTGCAAGTTGTAATGGGGATAGGAATAAGATCAAGGATAGGATATAGGATGTTTCCCTTTACAAGCCTGGTATAACTGTTGAAATCCAAAATTTAATTTCATTCACTGTAAACTTTATGTTTTGGCCCTAACCAAGTCCTCGAAGGCAATAAACTTACTGTTAGCTACAGTAAAATTAAGGGCTGGCATCGATACGGCAGATTGGTACATTTATTCAGAGCGATATATATATGAAAGAAAAAAATGTGAAAATTTATTTTTTAATTTTTATCTTCAATAAAAGTGTCAATTCTTGCAANATATTGCTGAAAATTTTTTTGTGAGTAAAATTTTTTGCTGAAAAAAAATTTAAAAATTTTTTTTTTTTTAAAATTTCCTTCCTTTTTTCCCCCCCCGTTAAAAGTTTTTTGTTTTTTTTTTTTTTTTTTTGGGAAAAAAAAATAGAAAAAAAAAGGGGAAAAAAATTTTTGGTTTTTTTTTCCTAAAAAATTTAATTTTTTTTTTTTTTTTTTGGGGTTAAAAATTTTTTGGAAAAAAAATTTTTTTTATTTTGGGTTTTTAAAAACACTTGGGGGGTTAAAAAAAATTTCCCCCTTGGGGGTGCAAATATTTTTTTTTTTTTAAAATTATTTGTAATTTTTTATAGGTCCCAATTAAAAATTTCCCAATTTTACTTTAAATAAAAAAATATCCTTTAGGTTTTAAATTAATATTCAAAACCTAAATAATCTTATGTTATCTGTTGGTTGTTTTAACACACTGATTTTTTTTGAACATTTAAAGTTATTCCCCGAATTTAAAAATTAAAAGATTACAAATTAAAATTGAAATAACAGGGGTTGGAAATCTTTGGACAATAAAATTCCGGGAAATTTGTCGAATTGATCCCCCCTTTTTTGTAAGTAAAACATTTGATCAATCGATCCAGGAATAAAAAATGGTTCCGTAAAAACAGAAAATCTCTAAGGTTTGTGGTTTTTAATAACAGCTAATTTTTTGTTCAAAATTTCTTTTTAATTTCCGAAACATTTTAAAAAATTTCCTTGAAAAAGTTCGTTGAAAACTAGGAAGAGAAATTTAACTAAAACCCGAAAAACAGCTACATTCCAGTTAAGAAATTAAATTTTGCGCCATCTGAAGCAAAGGGCATACATAATGGAACCTAGAAAAGCTAGGTCAGTATGATTTTTTTATTAACGATTGATATCGGCTGAATCAATAATTCTAATAAAGGATTGATAAAGTTCTTCTCCTGTAAATTGAAGGGGAAGAAATAATTTCTGTAGCTGAATTTAAGGACAGATTGATCCAACAATTCTTATCTTAATTTATTCCCTTTCAATTAACCCAGGATCAAAATCTGAACCCGTGCAACAATATGTAGCGGATGATGCATTGACAATATTCTAAAAACTTTTTTTGTTTTCATATCTCTGAAAGGTAACCGCTTACAGCTAAAAGGTCAATGATATTTTATCTACTGTTTCGGAATGTATTAAAGTTTTATTTCTCAACTTTTAAATTCCTACCCTAACTCAAGGGCTGAAAAATGACATTTATACGATTTTTTTTTAATTTCAGAATTCCTAACCCAAGGGGCTAGTGAGAAATCTTTTATTTTTCCTTCCAAAAATTTGTTGATTAGAATATAATAAAGATTATTTATATTTCAATTTTTGATATGATTTTAAAATGCATAATTCTGAATGCAACAATAGTTTTTGCAAGTTTTGTAATCGAAAATTTTTTTCTTTAGTTTTTGCGATGCAAGGGTAAATATAATCTTCTCATAGATGATGCTCTACCACAGACATAAAATTGAGTTGCCGAAAAAATGGAGGCAATGTCATGTGTTTTTTAATTTCAGAATCTTCACGTTTTTGAGTAAGGTATGGGAATCTTGAATCTAACGTCTAACACAGATTTTTCAGGGTTTAGTGGAAACTCGTGAGTTAATTTTATGTTTAAAGGCGTTCTCAAATTCTTCATGAGGTAAAGTTTGTTTTTAATTAAATTTTTCCAGGGTAAAATCTTGTTGTTAAAAAATTTTTTGAAACTCTATACGAATAGGTAGGGAGATTTCTTCAGGCACATTGTACCAATATTAACATCATTCTTTTCAAGATTTGATTTTCTCGGTTGGAAGATATTGGATTTGCCTTCCAACAAAAACTGCCAAAAAATTTCCCAAGTTTCTAGAAATATAATATAAAGACTAAGCTAAAAATAAATCCAAAGTTATACTTGATTATCAGATAGAGCACTTATGATTGGCGATGACATTCAAAATTTCATCGTCCGTTCACAGAACGGAAACTGAAGTACAAAGCAGAATCAGGAGGTTCTGGTGTATTTACATTAATTTTGTTCTCTTCGCGAAAGATTCCTCATATCAGAGTGTGTCTTTGTTGAAAAATAATTTCTGCAAATTTGAAATTATATAAGAAATATTCAATAATTTATCAAAAAAGCTTACTAAGAATAAAGCTTGAATTAACTGATAAATTTATTTAAATTTTTCTTTATGATATTCAACATTTACGCCACTTCTGTTTTTAAATAGTGTAGTGCCACTTTTATCATTTTATAAATAAAACTAATAAAATAAGAAAAGGGCATACTTGCGTAGCACACAAATTCAGGAAAATTGTTTGCCCCGGAATATATCGATAATAAGCAGTTTTTTTGAGAAAATTTCCGGGGGCAAATAAAATTTGTTTGTTTTTGCCACCGCAAATGTGCACTGATAAGTGGTTTTTTGGACGATTTTTCCGGGCATCATTTTTTTACCTTTCGTTGGAAAATGAGCTAATTTATGAATACCAAAATTTATTCGTTGTAAAAGTCAGAAACACGGTACGAGAAGCGGTACAAAGCATATATTTCATGAAAGTATTTTCTATAATAATATTTAGTGATCAAAAAAAGTCAAAAATTTATAATTTTCTATTAACAATAACCTTTTCTTAATTTTTGTATTAGCCTAGTTCTACAAAATGTTGATGAAATTTATCTTTTGAATATTGTTTATGCAAAAGAGGCTTAAAATGAGTTTAACTCCCGTAGTGTCTTTGCGCCATCGATGGCGCAATGGCCTTTATCGCAATTACGGACCTTATTTCTGTTTGACTGAAAATTTTACAAACGTGATCGATCGACTATTTGAAGTAATGACGTTTGGCGTATTTTTTTCCCGAAATTTTTTACTGTATTACAAGTACTTATTTTTTGTCAAAAAAAATTTAAATCATCAAAAACAAAATCATCAAAATTGTTCTTAAAAACGTTTGAAGTTGACTCCTGGAATTTTTTTGAACGTAATTGAGTAGCTTTTTCGAATTACTGTAATATGCCTTTCTTCAAATTATCAACAATCAAGCGTGGACGCCCTTAAAAGAATCGTCAGGAATTTCTAAGATTTTTAATTCGCAATTTAATTGGCCTCCGGCTTAAATAGAGCATTTTTAGAAGTCCAAACTTCCGGAATAACTGAATTACATAATATGCGTAGGCGACAGAAAGAAGAACAGATTGATAAATTATTTTCATTGCGCGAGATAATCCATGTTGTAAAGATATGTATTTTAGCATGAGAAGTGATGAAAACATTCCATTTTTTTGCAGATGCAATACCCAAATTGGTGGCGGTTTCATATTTGAAATATGAAAATGTCGAAATTAACCCTAAATTTGTGTTATTTAATGCACTTGTTTCTGAGAATCGGCAAAAGCGAGAGTTTTAATTTTTCTTATTCACTATTTTGGATACTTTTTATAAATTTTTTAACCAAATTGTTCTTATAGGACTGTCCGACGAATTTTTTGAATAATATGATATCATGAAAAATATCATGTTGGATATGAATGTTTGGTTATATGTCATTCAAGCGCTGCGGCCATCGATGGCGCAAAGACACTACGGGTCCAGAGATTGTCGCCACTACGGGAGTTACGTTTAATAAAATAATTTCCTATGGCGCGACTGCTAATTTTCGTCTTTTATACATCATAATATGTTGGTATCGGTCCAAAAAGTTTTGGTTTTTCTGCCAATTTCGTTTTTTAGGTGGTTCGAGATTCTTTAGGTATACTCGAAAATAATCACAAGAAATTTCATTACAACTCAAGGTCAAAAGTGCATGTATAAATAATTTATTGCACATAAAAATATACTATGATTGGGGTTAGGTTTATCTCAAGAATTCGTATTCACTACTCATTTTGAGAAAAATATGGTTAACAAAAATTTAATGGAAAACAATTATTTAAGTCTGGAAAATTTCCGACGAATAATGAAAAATTGTCATGTCTATACTGTTTGCCCGGAAAAAATAACAAAAACCCGTTTATTCTTAGTTTTATAAATAAAAACAACAAAAATATGCCCCCGCAAATTTTTGCGAAAATGTGCTTTTCCATCAAATTTGCGGGGCTTAAACAACAATGAAAATCCCTATCCGACCCCTTCTCATTCATCTGGAGAACTGACAATATCCCCCGTGCATATTTCTCCAACGATTCTACAGTGTAGACCTACAAATCCGAGTAACATCAAAGTCAATACTACACAAAACCCTATTTTTGACGCGGCTCTGGATTTTCAACTCCCGGTGGTGGGCACGAACGTTTTTGCAGTAACTCCGAAGGGTTATTGTAAATTACAATCTCGAATTATTTTTATTAATCTTATGAATTTTGTACCCCTTAACAATTCTCTCGGTCGCAGCGGTGCTTCATTTTGGGATGAATGGTTTTTTATAAAATTATTATTATGGATCTAAATAAAAGAACGGGGGGGTGAATCACATTCGGGAGCACATTTTTTTGTCCGAGGGAAATTTTTGAAATCCTGCTGCGGTGATTGGGTTCTCTTTTTTCCCGCTTTTTTAGGAAATTTTTAGAAAAAAATGGTTAGCCACGGGAAGCGTTTCACATGGAAATTTAAACATATATGGCATAAAAAATTTGAAAAAAAATAATTTTTTTCCATCCGAAATTGAATAAAAAGGACCCTTTTCTAAGGAATTTTGTGACGTCATAAAATTTAACCCTCAGAACTTGAAAATGTGGGAATATATTCAAATATATTGCAAATTCAAGGACACTTGGCAATACATGAAACTATCACGGAAAAGAAGCCTCAGACATGTTCTAGGTAAAAATTTGACGACCGTGATGCGCCGTATGAAACAAAAATTCGAATCATTTTTCCTCCATATTAAATCTATTGTTAAATTAGTCTTGTGTCAGAATCGACAATTAATTAATATTTTTTCCTACATGTGAAGTGGTCCTTATTCTGAAATAGAAAACTTGTTCATCTTTTGGTATGACAGTATTTATCCGAGGGCCTCGACCTGAAAAAATAGAGATCGAGCACAACACGAAATAGTTATTTTTTTAGGTTTTTACTGTTTTAAGGGGAACAACTTGAATGATGAAATTGCAAAAAAAAATCTACTATGCCAGTACAGCAAAAAATCGAGAAACATTCCAATGGTTAAATTTTCAAAAAATATTTGGTGGTTTGTTAAAAGGTCAATGAGAAAATTGTTCTGGCAATTTTGGATGTGGCCTGCGGCATGTTTCAAACAAAACCCAAATTAGGCAAATGGCGTATCTCAATTTATTCAACCTACTTATCTTAAGTAGACGTCAATGTGTGGCAGCCAATTGATAACTTGAGCTCAGACTTATGGACGCTTTGCCAATCATTCTTTTTAATTCTATGCTTTTCAACAAACTCGAGCTTACAACTCGACAATGTGGCACAAATTCTAGCAAATGGAAGAAAACATTATTGGGCTAACAAATGAAGTTTTTTTCAGCAGTAATTGCGGTCGGAATGTCCGGTGTTTTTTTTTGGGCATTAAACTGGGCGCAACTTGTATATTACGGCGCGATGTATGGTTTGTATAAAGGTTCTAAAGGACCAAGAAATCTCAGGTTCAAACTAAAGCAACTTATGGCTCTCGAAAACAAAAAATTTTTGGTTAAAGTTTTAGGTCAAAAGGTTTTAATTTGTTTTACTCGGACATTTCGGATGTTGTGGGTTGGCAATATATGGTTTTGTAGCTTTTGATCATTTTTATTTTCTAGTCTTGTTATTTGCCTGAAATATTGTTTTTAAAAAGTTCTTAGTTCAAAAATTTCTTTTTTTGATGGTTAAACACTTAAAATTAAGAAGTTTTTAGCATTTGTTTCTTGATAATAAAACGTCTGATTTGTCATCCACTTAACACAGTCATTCTGATCATCAGAGTAGTGGTACGGCATTATGACGACATTTGATTTACCTTGCACAACGCAACCTTTTTTAAAAATACATTTGACCATATCGTATTACGAGAAGGTAGATTCAAAATTGCCTAGGTAAAATACAAACCAATTGTGTGTTCAAGTTCAGGGATTTGAATTGGTTGGTTGGCCCTGCTACTCTCGTGTGTTTGGTTTGTACTTTTTACCTTGTAATTTTTACCTTGTAATTGGTTTTGTATTTTACCTAGGCTTTTTGATCTACTTCCTCGTATAGGATATCGAACATCCGGTAAAAAATCGTAATTTACAACTCGTATAATATTTTTAAACGGATTCTCAAAATCTGCAATATTCATTTGGTTTCAATGTGAAAATTAAAAAAACTTTTAATTTAGTTTAACTCAGGCTGTAATTACAAAGCCTGAGTTAAACTAAAATTAACAGTTTTTTTTGCACAGTTTAAATGGGGATAGGATAATCAAGGATAGGAATATAGGATGTTTCCCTTTACAAGCCGGTATAACTGTTGAAATCCACAAATTTAATTTCATTCACGGTAAATTTATGTTTTGGCCGCTAACCAAGTCCCCCTCGAAGGCAAAAACTTACTGTCAGCTAGTAAAATTAAGGGCTGGCATCGATACGGCAGATGGTACATTTAGTCAGAGCGATTAATATAGAAGAAAAAAATGTGAAAATTTTATTTTTTAATTTTTTCTTTCAATAAAAGTGTCAATTCTTGCAGAACTTTTATATTTTTAATTCTTAACATAATAACTATTGTAAAAATATTAAAACACACACTTTTCATTGGAACTCCATTTCCAACTGTAACGCCGACCATAGAAATTTTTAGAAAGCGATAATTAAATACAACTTTAGACATTGTCGGGTGTAATGCGCTAAAAGTCCGGTTTCTATGTTGCGTATTGAAAAAAATTTCCTTGATATGAAAGTATGAAAGTTTTTTTTTCATGAAAAATGGTCAAAAATGGTAAAAAGTAGAGAAAAACAACTTTTTTTGAGATAAAAGTTGACCTTTAATTGCGTTTTGATTTTTAAAAATCTTACTGTCTAAAGAAATGGCGCCTATTACACCTACAATTTTATTTGAAATGTTTTACTTGCACAACATTTTTAAAAATTTAGTGCCAAATGGCACTTATCGAGTGTACAGCCGAGTGTTAAAAATTTCATTGATAGTTCATAAATGAAAATCGCGCGACCAACTCATTTGTTGACATACGGATATTTGATAGATACAAAAAAATTAAATAGGTGATTCTACCTGATTTTTTATTAGGAATTCGAAAAACCACAAATCGAAAATTTTGGACATGATTTGCGGAAAATTTTTATAATATTTCAATAAAATTCGACAGAAGATAAAAAAAAAAGATTTTATGATTATTCAAACAGCTGTCAGCAAATATGTAGACATGCATGAAAAAAAAATCAAGTTGCTATTTTTTTTTGATTTTATTCACAGATTTCAGTGGTTTTTTTTGAAAATTTTACGAATTCAAAAATTAAAGGTCGGACTCAAATCTTTCCTAAAATAGACTAAAATTATTTTTATGAGTAGATGCAAATTTATTCTGGTTCAGCTAACGATAATAAGCACAAAAAAGTAAAACAGCTAATTAATTTCGTAAGTTAAATTGACTCAAGTCTGCCGAGTCGATGCTACTCCCTTAAACTATACGTCTAATCAGTCACATAAAAAATTATTTTTGAAATTTTTCAGCCATTTTTTTCTGACATCTCACCTGTAACGCATCCATTCTTAATTTTTCAAATTATAACAGTCAAAATTGTTTTGATAATATTTTTCATACAATTTTGGCTGTAATACTTTTAAGAATTTAGTATGAATTAAAATTTTAATATTCATTCAAAACAACGTTAAATTCTAATTGCCTATAAATATTCAAACTGTTATCGTAAGGCAATTTGAAGTCTTCTATCAGTTTTGTCGTCATTAAAACGTCCGTTGCGCATAAAAAGAGACTCTTTGACCTTTTTAACCTAATTTTGAACATATTTTTCTAAAATTTATTTTTTCACGATTTTAACACCGAAACTGAAATTCCAAAATATTTGAAAAAAAAAATTGTCTCACATCAAACATTTATATCTTTGATGGTTAAGCCCGCCTCACAGTTTTGCAGATTTGAGTGATTTTTTTAATTTTCGATAAAAAGTAGCAATAAACATTTTCCAGTCAATGTGTTTCTAGTTCTAATAATATCCAAGTTTCAGAAGAGCACTAGAGCGTAACGTCGATATCGATGAAAAATTTGAAAATACTTTTCAAAAATTCGGGAAAAAATGATGTTCCAAATTATCCGAAAAAATAATTTTTTAAGATTTCTAAAATGTACTAAAATTTTGAAAATAGCCCCGTTATTGATCAAACGCGAACGCAAATCGCCAGGCCCAAAGATTCCAATGTCAGATATTCTAACTGAATAAGATTTACTGAATTCTGAACTTTTTAATTTTTTTTATATTTTCAATCATCTCTGAATACAGTCAGTTTAAGACAGTTATTTCTGATTACAACATTTTTTAAATAGTAAATTATGATTCCAAACTTATATCTGAAACTATCTTATAATAAAGTAGAGCGCCTCTGAGCTTCTTCATACATTATGATCTGCCTAGTATTCTGCAGGAAAATACTAACAAAAAAGCACTTGAACAAGAAATTATTTTATAAAAACTTACTTTGAATCAAAAAACGAAGAATTTTGAAATTTAATTGAATTTGTATATCTATGAAAAAATATTTGTTTGTTTATAAGATGGAACGCGATCGAGTTTAGTTAAAAAATGAAAGTTTTCATAACTTGTTTATAATTTATATAATATTTTGCTACTAAAAATAGTTTTTTTACAACGTTTCGAATTTATTATTCATCTTCAGGTAATGAGTGAGAAATAGAAATAAGTTTTTTGAACGAAAAGTTGACCCAAAAAAAGAAACAAAAGTAATTTGGCAAAACGGGCTCTCAGAAACTTTGCCAAAGTCGCTGACCCCTTAAGGGGTTGGTCGTTGCAAAATGAGGCTCTAGAAAGAAATTTTCCCAATTGTATTCAATGTTTTTATTATGGAAATATAGACGACTGCGAGTATAGAGCCAGTCTTTTTATCTGCTTACATGGTCAGGAAAGCACTTTTTAAGGGTGTCAAAAATATTTTGTATGAAATAAGTTGAAATTTATCAATTTTTGGGATATAAAACACGATTTATAAAAAACTGAGAAAGAAATTTGGACAAAATTTCTCAGTACTGATCTGCACGGACTATCCAGCTGCACATTCATATAAGTTTCAAATGTGTAACTTTCAAATCCAGGGAGGAGATACATTTTGATTGAGACCCCTAAAATAGGGTCAAAATACTGTTTTTTGGTGATTCTGAAGCCAAATCCAAGAAAATTGGACAAAAATTTCAATACTGATCTGCACGGACTATTAAGCTGCACATACATACAGTATGTGTTTTTTTTGAGGGGTAACAGAATATAAAGTTTCCGGGAGAATCGTCTTTATTTTGGGGAGAATTTTCCCGAATTGTTTACTTTTTGTTCCCCCGAAAAAAAAACACATACTGTATAACTTTCGAATGTGGACCTTGAAAAACCAGGGCGGAGATGCATTTTGAAAAAATAATTCCGTCAGTTTTGTAAGCACGTAACGTGCTGTACGTTTCTGATCGGACGAGCCATCTGTCACTTTGGATATTTTTTTAGGATGCAAGATTTTAGTGGATTGTGGGTGCTTAAGGGAATTGTGGGTGCTTCCAGCAATGTGCTGGGGAGAAATAAGCATTTTTTCAAACTCAAATATATTTCGTGAGAATTAAGTGGACATCTATGTTTTCAATTGCACATTGTAGTTCGTTATCTTGAAATGTATAAAATTGATAAATTTCTAAATAATATTCAAAAACCAACCGCTAAATGCATAAAACCTAAGTGCTGCTTTTTCTCTTCATCGAATTTTTTTGAATTCATCTTAATTCGCCGAGAATTTATTTTGAAAATGCATTGCTATTGTTTAATATAGGAAAAATGTATATTATTTTACATAAAAAAGTTTAACTCACGAACGGTTCATTGGCGATTCTTTTCTCTTTTTCATAAATCATTCTCGATTATCTTAGTAATTTATAGCCTGAGAAAATTTTATATAATTTTTTCAGATTTCTCGCAATCACTTTTTGTGCTGATTTAATGCGCGCCATTATTACATTGATAAGGCTAAAAATTGAAATATTGAAAAAGGGGCAAAATTTTACAATTATACAGCAGGGTCGGCGGATAGGTGAAAGTTTTTTCGCTCAAAACCTTCACCTTTAGCCGGATTTTACCTATTAGCCGGATTTCACCTATCCGCCGGACGGCTGGGAAGATACGCTCTGATTGGTCAATAAAACAGGTCTAGATTTTATAATTTAGTTAAAGGGTAGTCAGATGAGAATTAAGGCTGATTTTTTTGCTCATTTTTATATAAATGCAAAAGTGACGGTTTGAAAACCTCAGAAACTATTGGGGAGCGTGCTTTCGTACCCAAATTGGCCAATCGACTTTTTTTGCCCTCCCTATACTTTGTTAAGGTGGTACGGAAAGCACGCCGTGCTTTCTGTACCCAAATTGGTCTGCATTATTTTTTTTATTTAGGTCAATTTGGGTACGGAAAGCACGGGCGTGCTTAGCGTACCAATGGGTACACTAGACACGATTCTACTTGTACCATGCGGAAATTCAAATATTCTGGAATGATATTTACTTCACTGATTTGGAGAACGTTGCGCTTTTGGGGTTGAATTATTATCGACCAGCACTGGAAATTAAATTGTGGTCATGAATACACCACTACAAAGAAATGGTGTAGACTGTGGTTGTCATGCACTTATAATCGCAGAGATATTTCCAGAAGATGTCTCACTTTGATTTTCAACGAAAGAAATAATAGCCATCGTGAAAAAATTGCCTATGAAATAATTGCTGGGAATTTATTTGAACAAAAATTGTGTGCAATTTTTGAGGCAAAACTGTACTAGATAAATAGAATAAACGACAAATTAATTAAAATTGGTCATTCATAAAGTTCTCAAATATGCCTATTTTTGGCTTTTCGAAAACGCCCTTTTGCCTAGGAAGTTTTGAAAATAACCCCTATCTTTTGCCTTACGTCTATCCGCCGTCTATCCGCCGGAAAAGTTTTTTTGCTCAAAACCTTCAACTATTAGCCGGACACCTATCCGCCCTCACCTATCCGCCGGACCTGCTGTAATATTGAAATACTTTTTTTAGTGTAACTTTTTGCTATGATTATTATCTTTGTGATTTGAGACTATCCTATGTCTAGAATTTTAAATAAATAAATATTTTTGCAAGCAAATCCGATATTCTAGAACTAGTTATTCGATAGTAATGAACTTTTTTGCTTGCAATCAATTTCTCGTGTGCTGGATGGTCGGATACAAGAAAAATAATACCGAATTTGAGACCGTGGATTCAGACGCGCAATATAAATGCTGCCAAAATGACCCGGGGTGATAACCAAGTTAACAACCGACAAATCATCAAAAAAATTTTTTCGAAATTTCGTTCTTTTTTTCGATTTTTTTCAAAATGAAATTTAAAAGTAACGTTTGCTTTAATTTAACCACTAAACTTCGAAATATTCATCCTTGACGTAAGCCAATCTTCTGCATCAGTGTTTCAGTAACTATTGTTTGAGACCTACTTTACAAAAAAAATCGAAGCACTTTTTTTACGAAATTTTCTCGTGGGTCCTTAAAAAAATCATATTTCGAATTTAAGGTCGAAATCGCAAAAAAGTGCTCGAGTTTATTGTTCGTATTTGTATAAGCTAGCTTAGTAAAAAAATGAATGAATTTTATATTTTTCCTAAGGAGGAGATAGTTTTTACCGTAAAATAATTGCAAAAAAACGGTGGTTTTCTCACATTCTAGAAAAACCTAGAGCGAATTAGAAAAAAACTGGTCAAGTTTAATTTTTAGTCTACACACTTTACAAGTTAAGTTCAAAATTTCAGCCAATTGCAACATAAAACCTAGGAGGTGATAGTTTTATCATTTTTGACTTGGGTCTTTTTGTGTCGCATATGTTATGTGGGAGAGTGTATGCATACAAAAAGTTTTTGGCACATCTTTGCACGCGAGCTAAAGGCTAGTTCTACAAACTGGCTAATCTCAATAATATCTTCGACGCCCTGTTGGCTAATATTTTATCGAGAAAAAATCAATTCAGCGACCAGTACCGCTTAAGGGGGTAGTGTTCCAGCAAAAAAGTTTGGCTGAAAAACATGTATATAACTAAATCGACCAGAAAAAAGGTTGGTCGGGGTTTCACAGCGCATATCTGGTGTCTAGCGCCCTCCAGCGGCAATTTGTAAAATAGCCTTGATATCGCTCTGGATAAAATAAAAAAGAACCGCTTGTGAATTTTAATTAAAATAATGCAAATGAATACTAGGATTACCTTCTTGGTAATTTGCTCTAACAAAAATCAGATCGATTGATTTTAACATAATCAAACATAAAAACATATTTATTTTTAGATTTTTTTTTGACAAAACAATGCGAATTTTTATTCAAATATACAAGAAATTAAAAATTCAGACAATTTGAATCAAACAGATTTTTTGGGAGCAAATTATCACGTTGGGGACAGTGAATGCGAGTTTAAATAAAGTGTCGGAAAATAGAAAATGTACAAAACTGAAAAATGAATATAATAATTGGTGGTTGTCTAGTCAATTGCTTTTAATTGGATTTTTCTTTGTTATCTGAGGGTACTACAAAATTTGAACTTGGCACTACAGAATTTGAATTTTGTACTTGATTCGAAATTCTTGAAAATTACAGCCTTTTTTTAACGCCGAATGTGTTTGAATCTTATTAATTTTTCGCGATAAAACCTTCTATTATATTTTAGCAATTTGTTATTCAACACTTTAATCTTATGACTTCAATATATATTCAAATTAAGCCTACTATATTGTTGAGCTTCAAAACTGCAGAAGAAATTCCGCAACGCAAGAGTTTCCGCATAATTTGTTCTAGGCCCTTTAAAAAAATTTGGCTTGAATATATTAAAGAGGAGATTTCAAGGATTAAACGACTCGATTAACTAAAAATTCTACTGTCAAACAAAAAAGCCTTGTTCAAAAGACTGGATAAAAAAACACGTTTTTCGACATAACTTTCGTTTAAAATCAAAACAAAAGAATTTACTTTGATTATATTTAAAGATTTATTATTCTGCAGTCACTCTCGTTCAAAATTAATTGAATCGGATGATCAGATTAAACATCCTTGTTGCATTTGAAAAGTCGCACTTTTGGCGCCCTCTTGTGGCTGAACCTAGCTTTCAAAAACATGCGAGAACTCGAACCAAAATTTTTTTCGAAGGGTCAGTTTAGTATTATATGCAATTTCAGCCAAACTTTTTGCTGGACACTACCCCCTTAAGGGGACTACTTTTCAGAGACTGTTTACTAAATCGGCCAAGAAAAAACGATTAATGGTGGTCTCGTGGTTCTGCAAAAATCGCTTCTCACATTACAGGGCGCATTACATGAACACATTTTTCTAAGTTTGAATCCGAACCGAACAAGAACAGAACACATTTTTTCCGAACTGTTCAAAATATATTCTTGTACGGAAAATTATTTTCTGCAACAAGTAAAAAAAGAGTAAAAATAAAAATATTCTAGATTATACTTTCAAATCGATGCCAATGACTTTCTGACTCATTTAGTCTGCGGCCAATCAGAGGACGTAATTAAGGTGGACGCGAATGAAACATTTTCATGTCATAGCTATCGCCGTGATCAGTGATAGACTATCAGACAAAAACATCTGAGTCACTGATAGGCTATCAGACGAAAAAATTAAGGAAGTGCAAATTGCATTATGCACCTAGTGCACAGTATTTTTTTTCAGACTCAAAAAAATTTTGGATTTTTTTTGAAAAATTTTGTTTTTATTTCTGATTGACCGAAAAAATCTTACAAATTTATCATTTTTTTTTAAATTTGCTAATTCTTTTTTTTAAATCAAAAATTTCAATGAAAATTCTTTCATAAAATTTTTTTCTAGTAATAAACAATTTACAAGAAAATTTCAAACTTGTCAGAGAATTTTTAAGCTTATAATTAATTTTCAAATTTTTAAATTTCAAAATGTTTAATTTTTGAAAAAAAATGTTAAATTTTTGAAAAAAAATGTTAAATTTTATAAATCTTTTGAAAATAAGGTTTTGAAATGTGTTAATTTTCTTAAAACAATTAGCAACAGTTGAGAAAGTTCTTTATTGTTTATCAAATTTTGAAGTTTTAGGAAATTAGGAATTATAAAATAAATATTTTGAAAGAATTTGAATCAATATTTACACCTTTTTCATAAAATCGTCATATTTCTGATGAAAAAAGTCAAATTCAAGAAAAAATTTTCAAATTAAACAAAATCGTATTAAGAAAAAAAGAAATTTAAAAGATAAGAAAATTCGTGAAAACTTCAAGAAAATTTGTTTTGATTATTGAACAATTTATTTCAAAATTTAAAAACTTTTTCAGAAAAAACTTTAGGGAATATTTAAATTATCAGAAAATTGTAAAGTTTAAAAAAATAAGTAAATTTTTGCGAAAATTTGCAATTTATTAAGAAAAAGTCAAATACTGAAGAAAGTTTTCAAATTTTAAAGATAAATTCAAATTTTAAAGATAAATTCAAATTTTCAAGAAAGTTTTCAAATTTTGGAATGAAAATTCAAATTTTATAAAAATATTTTGAAATTTCAATATTCTCAGGTTTTTAGAAAATATTGAAATACTTAGAAGAATTGTTTAAAAGAGGTTTTTAACTTTTTGCGAAAAATTCAAATGTTAAAAAAATTTTAATTTTATAATAAATAATAAAAATTTTAAAAATTGGCAATTTTTATAAAACAATTTGAAAATTTTCTTGACATTAGAAATAGATTTTAATTAGTTCAGAAATCTCAAAAATTTCAAAATTTAAAGATTTTTGAAAAAATTTGACAATTTTCACAATAATTCGACAATATTAATTGAATTTTGAAACTTTCTCAAAAATTTGAAATTTTTCCTTCACATTTGAAATTGTTATGAACAAATTAAAATTTTGTTATGTTTTAAATTTTTTTTTTTGAAAATTTTTTTACGATTATTTAAAAATTTTGAAGGAAATTTGTCGAATAATTTTGTCGTATTTTGTAAAAAATTTCTTAACTTTGACAAATTTGACAAAACCCATTATATTCTTGAATCATTTAAATTTTACAAATTTTCTTAAATCTTTTTTCAAAAAAATTTCGATTTATGAATTAAAATTAAATACACATTCGAAATTTTCTTCAATATTTGAAAACTTTTTTATAAGGAATTTCAGAAAAATGGAACAGTTTTATATGAAAGTTTCAAATTTATAAGAAAATTTCCGAATTTTAATTAATATCGTTAAATTTTTGTCTTAAAAATCTAAATTCTTAAAATAATAAAAAAATTTCCAGAAATTTGTTCTAGATTTAAATTTTTCTTAAAAATTTGAAAGTTTCTTTATAATAATTTTCTAAAGAAATTTACTCAAACATTTGAAAATTTTATTCGATATTTTCGTATTTAAAATTTGTCTAAAAAACTGTCAATTAAACTTTTCTTTAAGATTAAAAATGCATATCAAAATTTAAATTTTTTCTCAAAGCCTTCTTAAAATTTCAAAATTACTTTTGAAAATGAGAAATTCTGTTCCCTAGGATCATTTGCATCACTTCTAGGCATTTTCAAAAAGGTTCGATAACTTATTTTTGAACTGACCTCGATCGCGTGTACACTGACAGTGATGTTCCAATAATTTATAAAAATCGTTTTCGGATGCCTTTCCCTGTAAAATCCTTCTTATTTTTGCTCTATTAGTAATAGACTATTACTCACTTCAGTAATTCTTTGTCTATAATTTAACCCGAATTATCACTTTTTAAAACATATGGCGAAAATCAGAACACATTCCGAACAGAACACATTTTGAACAGAACTTGAACAGAACATGAACACATTTTTAAAAATCTCGATCTGAACCGATCATGAACAAGAACGTATTTTCTTTCCGAACCGTTCTACAGAACCGAACATGAACAAGAACATATTTTTGCTCAAAATCTCCAAACAGAACAAGAACATAAAACCGGTTCAAGTGCCGACCCCTGCTGCGGAGGTACCATTTTTGCCTTAATTACTAATTGAATCAATCCAGTTTATGCCGCAAAAGGACCGGAGCAAATTATCGCAAAAGAGTTTCGGACGGATATTTTGGTGATATTTTCGAAGCGATGCGATTCGCATCCTGCGATGACTTTGAAATTCTACTTAACACTGTTTTGAGGTCATCTACTGTATTTCAGCTCCTATTTTACCTTTTGCAGCCATTTAGTATGAGAACCGATTTTCGCAGAGCCACGAGACCACCACCAATCGTTTTATCTTGGCCGATTTAGTATACCTACTAATTTTACAAGACACGTTTTTCACAGACACTACCTTTTTAAAATCCAAAAGTGCTCGAAAATATTTGAAATCGGATGTGGCCGAGTTTTGCTGTTCCTAGCTTATATGGATCTCCGCTCTGAATGTACACTGGAAACCGAAAAAGATGCTAAATCCGTTGATATTATTGACTGACAGTTAACCCTATTTTGCATCATCACCACCAAATTTAACAACATTTGAATCGGGCCTCGAGTCTGCAGTCGGGGTGGAGATCCATATGAAAGCCTTTATAAATCAAATCGCCTATACTTTAAGCATCTATAATCTTTAGTACTTTTTTGTCTAGTTTTTAACTAGTAGTTTATCAAATTAATCTCAGATTTACACTCGGTAAATGGCAGCTCAATGAGTATATATAATAATGAGTATATGACGTAACTTATAATTTCAAATAGATTACCGGTTTACTGCCTGTCATACAGTATGAGTTATACTATATTATGACCCAGCATTAAATTTCTTTGAATGTTAAGTTCATTAAGGGGGTGGCCAGGGCGAGCCTTTGAGAGAACTGTGGAAAACAATGATAAGTTTTGATAATATGTTCTCAGTAATTTCAAAAACATTGGTGAAAACTAGAAATTGATATCTGCACTAGTTTGTCCGTAATCGTTACTTCAATTATCAGTTTATCTCTGCTGATTATGCATTCACTGGTGTATATTTACACGAAAAATATTTCTTGTAGTATATATGTGTTTTTAAAAATTTTAAAAACTTTTGTTTCTGAGAAGTTTTTTAATTTTTAATTCGGAACAAATTTATTTGTCATCTTCAACCCTGAGTCAATGTGTAAATAAGGCTTTCACACCGTGCAATTACACCGCTTATTTTGTTTGTACTGTTAGTAGAGAATCAAAAGTTTTTAATTCAAACAAGTTATTACACAAAATTATCCGACGAAAATGATGAAAGTTAAATAAATTGAAATTAAATCGTAATTCTACTCTCACTCAAAAACTAAAGTAGATACGACGTTAAAACTTTCAAAAATAAATTCAGAGAGGTCGATTTACATTGTATCCTGGTTTCAGGATAATTTGGAGCAAAAAAATATTTTACAACTTCGTAAAAGTGCACCTGTTACGTAACAAGATAGAAAATAAAAAATGTGACGCTCAAAAGTTATTATCAAGTGTTCATCGGACATATCCCCTATTCACACGTTTGTTAATATCTCGGCCCTACTACATAAAAACACACTACGTTTCCTAATCAGGGCCGGGATATTAACAAAAGTGTGAATAGGGGATATAAATGGTGTCAAAAAAATTTTGTCGAAAATTCAGGGAGGAGATCGATTTGAAAAAACTAGCAAAATTCAATATATTTAGCGTTCAAGAGCATTCTAGGGCAATATTTGAAAAAAAGTTAATTACCTCTCATTTAATATTGACGGAGGACTCCGGGAGGAGATCGAAATTGGAAAATCGTCGTTTTTTGAATATTTTATGCTCCCCAATTTTATTTTCCCCAATTTTATTTTGATGACGTTCTTTTATAAAATACCAACAATTATAAGCATTTTGGTACTCTTTTATTTTGATACATGGTCAGGACAGCACTTTTGATGGTTTACAAAATATTTCGTATAAAATAAGTTGAAATTTGTGAAAAAACGAGAAACAAATTTGGACAAAACTCTTCTAGGTGATCTGCACGGACTCATCGACTACACATTTATAAGTTTCGAATGTGTGAATTTTAATTCCAGGTAGGAGATACATTTTGATTGTATAATAAAGTCAAACTACGTTATTTTGATAATGTTGAAGCAAAATCCAAGAATTTTTCCAAACTTTTCTAAGTGATATTTCCACGTTATGTCCACGTTGATATAAGTCATAAATCATTGTTATGTCTAAAAAAACTCAGGTGGGAGTAGGAGGGGATGGAATTGAGGATAAAAAGGGATAGATTGGGGATGGCATCCCCTCAGAATCCATCCCTATCCCATCCCGACCCCTATCCCCAACCATCCTTATCCCTTTTACAACCCTGGGTAGGAGATACATTTAAAAAAATAATTCCGTCAGTTTTGTCAGAACGTTTCTGATTGGACAAGTCATTCGTCACATTCGAAATTTTTTAGTATGCAAGATTTTTGTTTAATATATCAAAGGAAAGTCAAATTTGGTCTAACATTTTGTACTACTCTCTGGCTACACTGTACTACACTCTGACAGTTGGCCATTAAAAACCCCGATTTTTATCGACGACCACCTCCTCAACCAGAAATGAATAGTATTTTTTTCGAAACTGAGTACAAATTTAAGCTGGAATTTTGAATCAAAATTGTTTAAATCATTATGAAATACCAGTTTGATTGGCAATAAATAAAAAAAATCTAATTTTCAAAATTTAAGATTTTTTGAAGAAAATAGATGTTCTCATGAAATTTCTTGAGACAATAATTGACAATAATTGGACTCCAATTCAGTACAAATTAATCTTGGTATAAATTAGTGGGATCAAATTTTGAGGGGAGTTCATTTGGCTATTTATTTGGCTATAATTCGTAAAATTTTCGAGAT
Source organism: Oikopleura vanhoeffeni (assembly GCA_004367855.1). Taxonomy (NCBI): domain Eukaryota; kingdom Metazoa; phylum Chordata; class Appendicularia; order Copelata; family Oikopleuridae; genus Oikopleura; species Oikopleura vanhoeffeni. The sequence goes on from SCLH01001387.1 coordinate 77,453, forward strand.
TCCACGATTTAAAAAATGACCGTATCCTGAATTGTTATTAATTAAAGTTATTCGTGGTTTTTTATAGTAAAACCTAATAAATTAGTCTTTTTTTAGTTTATTATTATTTGTACTGTTAAAGTTAACGCAAATAAAGTTATCGTTATTTCACAGTACTACTTTCAATGTCAAATTTAAAAATAAATCCTCGTCTTTTAGAGATTGTGTGTTCGTATTAGGACTTAATAATCAGGATCAAATCAAAAGACTTACCGAGAGATCAAATTTTTGTAGTTGCATTTTCTCAAAATCTTTTCTGCTAAATTCAAGATGTATTCGAGTTCTCTTATTTTTCAAATCTCTGTTTTACAATATTTCATGAGTCTATTCTTAAGTCTTCATCATATCTGTACTATTTTGCCGTATTCATCAAGATACAGACCAAAGATAAGAAATAATTATTTGGTCGAAAAAATGCTCGTATTATTTAATACGCTACTTATGATCTTATTTTACAATAACTGGTCTTGGAGTTACCCTTGAAGAAGATAAAAAAATTTAATAGAGAGATTCATTAGATAATGAAAAATGTATCTAAAAAATCGTTGAAAAGAATTGAATCCTATCAAAAACTCTTTGTGACTTGAAATAAAGATTACCAGGGGGTATTTATTTTAAGGGGGTGGTTGCTTAGGCTGTCCAAGTTTGCTAAGGCTGTCTGTAACTGTATGAATTCAGTATGATTCAGACTTTGACGAGCAATTTAACCTTAAATTTTTTCAAAATTTGTTTATCGGATATCTAGGTTCTCGGCTGTGGTGAAAACCCTATAAAATTATTGCATGTAGAACAAAAAAATATAATTATTGCATGATTTGTTCACTACTTATGTTTTTTAATCATTTTCTCCAGAAAATTACGGATAATTGGTTCATGATTAATTTAAACATCTTCAGGAAAACATGTTCGCCATCTTGTAAACTTATCTCCTCGTTGGATTTTTTCTCATGTTTTTTCTATTTCCACAAGGAAAATATAAATATGTAGCAAATAGATCTTCGGGATAAAACTTCGAGATTTTCAAAAAAATGAAAGTAGCACCAAGCAGACTGCGGCACCAACTTGCTTGGCTGACACCAAGTCCGTCGCCTTCTGACCAAATAGCTCGTCACAATTTTTTTCACTTCATTATAAATACTGACAAGAAATTAAAGAAATATATAATGTATACAACGTAATAAAAATACTTAATGTATATAACTTGATGTGCTTAAGAAACACTTTAGTGCCTTTTTGCATCTGACATGCCATAAAGCGTTGGATCAACCACCCTCTTAAGGGGGTGGTCAGGGTAAGAATTTTTGGTCATTTTTGACTTTGGAACTTAATTGTTGAAAAACTAGAGATGATAGAGTTACATTATTAACGGTTTTGGAAAGCTCAGACAATTCCTCGTCCTAATTGATAATCGTAAACACTTTTAAAATGTTGGAATGGCGCTATAGCTATGAAAGGTTGGGAAAATGACGATTTTTCAAAATCGATCTTCTCCTTCAATATTAAGTAAAATTTAAATTAACTTTTACACTTGTGGTAAAACCAAAATGTCAATAATATGTTGGGAATGTTGCCCTAGAATGCTCTTGAGCGCCAAAAATATGCTATTTTAGTCAATTTTCAAAAATCGATCTCCTCCGTCAATTATTGTCAGATTTTCAACGTGACTAGTAGAAATACTTCGTTTAAACACTTTTTAAACAACTTGTTGGAAAAACTTTTATAGCCACCTTGTTACAGGTGCACTTTTACGAAGTAGTAAATAATTTAGTAAATCGACCTCTGTGAATTCAATTTTTTGAAAGTTTTAACCTCGTATCTATTTAGTTTCTGAGTGAGAGTGAAATTACGATTTCATTTCATTTTTATGACCTTAAATTTGATACGAAAATTAATTTTAATAATTTTTCAATGAGAAAACAGTTCAGGATCTGAACTTCAGAGACGCATATATTACTATACAAATATTTTTACTGTAAATTATACACCCAGTGATGCATTAATCAGCACAAATAAAGTGTAAATTGACGTGACGATAACGGACAAACTAGTGTAGATAAGCGATTTTTAGTTTTGACCAATGTTTTTTAAATTAATGAATTACTTTTTTCCGATAATTAATGCTTTATTTCAAAAGACTTTGCGGACAATTAAAATGAAGATAATTGTCTGAGTGTAGACTAAAACAATAATTAATAATCTGGTGCTAAAGAAGAAAAATTTATCATTACAATCATTTACGGTCCAGTTTACTGATTCCAGTCGACCCTATTTGGAACAAACAATTAGTTATGCGCCGAGCGGCGCTGAGTGACGGGCTGGTTAGGGTGGCCTCTCTTTTAAAAGCTCCACTTATTACAGGTGAAATTTTAAACAGGTGACATGAGTAAGCTTTGCGGGGTATCGTATCCGATTATAATCTGCATGTAGGAGATTGTTTAAACAGACAAATATTGTTCAGATGGCTAACCTAATTTCATAAAAAAATTACGAAAAAAACATTTGATGGCCCTGAGAGCCTTAAATTTTAACAAAATCGATGATTTGCATGAATAGCTTTAGTTTCACAGTAGCGAAGAAAACTTTAGTAAAATATTAACTATCTATAATAAGAAAAAAACTAAAAACCCCGTAAACTAGGTATCAAAAATGTATATAGACCAGACAAAATAAATAGATAATCAGATTTTTTTCTAAATAGTATAAATCGTCCCCCTTTGACCTAGAATCATGTGTCGGGAAAAAAGATTACGCTGACGGCCCGCTGTGTTCCAATCGAACTCTTCTTCCTATCCCAAGCGATATCAAGCAGGATTATTAATTAAAGGAAATGATCGGTCAGAAAAAAGCAGCTGAAATTTTGCTCGATGACCCCTAGCACATATTTTACTGGTCAAACTTTTATGTTTTAACAATCAGACTGTGGAAAAAATAACTTGGGAGAATGCATTACAATTTTATTTGAATTTATCTGAATATTCGGACAGAGACATTCCCCTGAAATTAACTAGAGATATTTCTCAATCAATTTTAATAACAGGAATTGAACTCGCTGTTCAAATATCGCGGCTATAGCTACAAAAAGTAGAAATTGAAGGTTCGGTTAATCTTCAAGGAATAAAATATTTTATAAAAATTTTTACAATGCAATCTATCTAAATTTTGTTTGGGACCATTTTATTGCATTTAGTAGGATCAAATTAAGGGGCACCCGCTAGATGCTATTCTTCTAGAAGTTTAAATTCTGGCACGATATTTCATAGCTAATTTTTCATTAAAAATCTTATTCTATATTTAAATGCAATATCAAAAATTTTGTTTGAGACCATTTATTTTTTGACATTATAGATCAATACATTAGGGCGCCGTGATGGCCATTTTCTAGAGTTAGTTAACATCTTGGCAGAAAATTTATTTATACTATTTTTAACTATAAAATATATTTCACTACGTTATGCTGATTTCATTCAACCATTTCCAGCTAACGCGCAACTATCGTCACTCTTAGCGCCTCACTAGCGCCGTTCACTCATCCGCCCGGACTTTTTGTTTCAAATTTGAAGCCTGGACATCAGTATATACCGTACCCCTCATTTTAGTTATGTTCAAATGTTCTGATTTTCAGAGTTATAAAAAAAACTCTTAGCACCGCCCTTATATCTCCCTTAGTCACAAAAAAAATTGACCTCTATGGTTGTATGACTGAAAGTAAACTTACCCATATCGAAAAGGCGCGTCATTTGCATAAAAGGTCAAGAATAAGATATGTAGACACTCACAGTAATACAGTTGCCAGTACAGTGCAGTTATATGACAATGACACTAATGCAACATATTCTCTTTTTCTTCATTTTGGGAAGTGTAAATTGCATGATTTTGCAAGAAATTAAGTTTGATTTTGATGTCATCCAATAGAAGGCCAGCGGAAAACTTTACCATCGGTTATTGATCTTTAAAAGCCAATTGTAATTTAGCAGAACGACGGAAAATGCACCATTTAATGGACATGGACCCCTGGACATTAATAAAGTTTATCATTAATGTAAGACATATTTAATTAATAAAAATGCTATTTTTTTTTAATTCTAATTTTTACAGGGTATGGTTGGTTCCTAATTCTTGACATATTCTCGATAAAATATCTAGCCGAACAGGCTCTGAGATATCATTCGATTTTACCCAGTTATGTAGAACTAGCCTTCAACTTTATATTATATTTTTTGTTAAATTAAACCTGTATATATCACTATTGTATTTAATATCTCCATTGAACACCTGCTACTCCCTCAAACAATTCGCATGTTTTTATCTTCATGACCAAGTCTTTTCCACAGAAACACTACAATGTTTTTACTCTTTTTCCTTCTTCTCTTCTTGTGAAAATCTTCCTCTCACCGAGAAATATTTTTGGAAAAAACTCTGATTAACTTTTCTCATGGATTTTCGAAAATTAAGTATCAGGTACGTGCACTTTGTTCAGTGGTAAGCCTGCTCAAACTTGTTACTCACTCATCGATTAGTGTATCGGGCATACGGTGGACTCCAAAATATACCTGGATTATGAAGAAATATACAAAAATTAATTAATCTATTAATAATGAAAATCGCCTTAAATAGCGCGTAACCAGTACAATTGTCATTTTAGGACTATTATCAAACCCACTTTAGCAAGGCACAACTATAAAATATCTTCTTATTGTACACCACCTTATGGACATGAAACACCTCGGCAACAAAAGCGGGAGGGTGATTAGCGTTTCTAGGACTGCAATGTTCTAAATGCTTTTTGTACTTCAAATCTTTTTGTTAATAAAGTTTTACAATTATCGAACAAAAAGTTGCAGTACAAGTGGCAGTATATGAAATGCACACATAATGCACATTATTATCTTGTTCTTCGTTTTGGGAAGTGTAAAATAGCATTGATTTTGCAAGAAATAGTTTTATTTGATTTCATCCAATTAGGAAGGCCAGGAGAACTTTTGACCATCGTGTATTGTATTTTAAAGCATTGTATTATAGCATAAGAACGACGAAAATTGCACATTTATGGACGATTGGACCCCTGTATTCAATTAAATTTTATTTAATGTTAAGACATATTTAATAATTAAAATGCTATTTTTTTTTATTTAATTTGTAGGGTAGTGGTGGGCTTCCCTAAATTTGACGTTATTCTCGATAAAATATTGCCAGAACAGGCTGTTGAGGGATATTAATTCAGAATTACGCACTTTGTAGAACTATGCCTTCAACTGCGAAAATAAATTTGCCAAAATTTTTTGTATGACCACACTCCTTCCAACACATAAGCGGCTCGAAGATGCCATCCTATGCCTAAAACGGATATCTACTCTTCTGAGGTTTATTTTTGAAATAAACTCATAAACTTTTAACATTAACCTGTATAATTAGTATACAAAACTTATCTGGTAAGCTTTTGTCGATAAGTCGGTTTTTGGACTTTTTTACTAATTAATAAATATTTTTACTAATTAAATATTATTAAATCTTATCATTGTCTTCCAAAGTTCTCATAAACACTCGCCCTGACCACCCCCTTAACGAGGTTTCTTTCGCAATGAGAGGCCTTTTCAATTTAATTGTACAGACAAATAGTATTATATGCATCATAGATTTTAGGGGGTAGTCCAGACAAAACTGGGATATTCTAGAACTATTACAGGAAGAAAAAAAATCGAAAAAGCTGACCTTGATGGCATAACATGGGGAATCTCCAGTGGGGATCCATTTTTTTGATGGTATTCTAGATCAGGGCTGTGACATGGATGGCTTTTTCGTGAGTTTTCCATCCCCTTTTTGCGGAGGTTTAACCTCCTCACACATAAAACCATTGAAATTCCCCTCACACATAAAACGCCATTCGGGGACGCTACTTTGGGAGCTTATAAAAGTGATATGATATTCATTATTATTTATGACCCGAGATCAAGGATTGACTTAAATTGGTAGTTAAATTTTTTTTTAATTTTAATTTTGTGTACTCGATAAATGTAAGAGAAAATAGGGGTTAAGTTTCAGGTACTTTATGGGAAAAGAAACATTTTCCAAAATGATATATTAATTACAAATGATTAAATGGAACCCTGGCTATTGAAATATGGTCTCAGATTTACAAAAGCTCATGTCAATCGTCTGAAAAACTAGTTTTCATATACCTTCGCGTCAAAATGTACGCACAAAAATCAGATATGAATTGAATGAAAATAGTTTTTTGACTCGAACTTTGAAAGTTTATTACCGTGAAATAAAGTATGAAAAAAGAAAAACTTATTTTAAGTTTATGGAGATAAAGGTCAGACTTAAATTTGTAATGTTTAATTTTTTTAAAATTTAATTATATTTGATCGATATAAGCCATTAAAAATGAAGTTCAGTTTATTTCAATAAACGTTTTTTTCCAGAGTGATATATAAATTATAAATAAATAACACAAACCTTCGCTTTCTGAATCTGATCTCTGATTGAAAATATCTCTATCCATTAGCCTACAACATAATAATTATTTTTCTGTGCCAAAAAAGTACATTTCAAAAATCGTGAATAATCTATTTATGAGGATAAAAATAATTGTATTGTATTTGATCAAGATGTCCAGCCCTTAAAAAAAAGAGGGCAAAATCAGGATCACGGCCCGCTGTAGGCTTGATTACTCGGCATGATATCAAGATAATCAAGCTTCAGCTGGCATTCTGCAGCAGCTTGACAAGACTTTGATCGTATTTTTTCGTCTAGATGGCGTGAAATACAATTTGTATAAATGTCATTTATTTGTCCGACGAATATCATAATAAAAAAAAATAAAATTTTAATTTTAAAATGACTTATTATAACGAACAAGATCTTGAAGATTTTGTCGACTACTTAGATAATGATACCCAGACTGAGGATCTTACTGATTCTGGAGATAAAATTGAGCAAATTGAAATGAATGAAGAGGAAATGATCAAACTAGAGTTTTTTTATTTTTTCGAGTTTTTAGAGAAATCACTTGAGAAAAAATAAAACTCCCAATAGAGACCAGAGAAAAAAAATAATATTACCAGAAGGAGCCTCAGATAATTTCCTAAATATTGTCGTATTTACGCTGGATTGTTTTTACGGAAACTTTGCGAAAATCCTAAAAAAAAGTAGGAAATAATATCTGTTTAACTGATAGTCGTATGAAATTTTAAAAACCATTACTCAAAAGAAAATTGCGAACTCTATGATTCATTTGAATTAAAAGTCTGTGAATGTATTATTTCTACCTCGTTTTGAAAACATAAAAAATCTCGCGTCCCCGAATGGCTCTTATGTGTGAGGGGGTTAAAGCAAGAAATGGGGATGAGGATAGAAAATCCGGTCGGGGATGATCCCTTTTACAACCCTGTGCTAGATATTTGACCTCGAAAATCACAAATTGTTTTTTTTATAACGATCGAGTCGGTGACACCGACCCCTAAGGCGAATATTTCAAGTTTAATAATTATCAAAACTATTGCTAAAAAGACCCTTCGATAGCAATTGATGAAAAGCAGTCGAGTACTTTTGAAAGTCAAGGTATAGATGAAAAGGGTCACTAGGATAAACTTTCTGAATTGTTTGCTTTACGTTTGTAAAAGCTTGTTTTGTTCAAATTGTTCAAACTAGTGGTTTACTTTCCACGTGTATAGCAACAGTGTTGCTGCAACACCCATTCAATCTTTTTGGACAAAAAGATAGAAAGGGCCATCGAGATCTTATGTTATACGCACGCGACATTAACTCCCGTAGTGGCCGACAATCTCTGGACCCGTAGTGTCTTTGCACCATCCATGGTGTTGCGTTTGAATTAAGCATTATAACCGAAGATTCATTATCAACATATATTTTTCCAATGATAATCATATTATTCAAATAATTCTCTACAGTCCTATAAAAACAATTTGTTAAAAAAGTTTATAAAAAGTCATCAAATGTGAATATGAAAATTAAAAACTCTCTCATTTTGCCGATTCTCACAAACAAGTGCATAAATAACACGAATTTAGGGTTAATTTGACATTTTCAAATTAAAAATATTAAACCGTCACCAATTTGGGTATTGCATCTGCAAAAAAAAAGGAAATATTTTTATCATCATTCTCATGTTTTTTTGGAATAATTATTTCTCGTGATTCCTTCTCTTCTTTCTTTCGCCTACGCATTCTTCTGTAATCAGTATTTTGGAAGTTTTGACTTTTAAAAATGCTCTATTTAAACCGGAGGCCATACTGTAATGCAATGAAAGTTTGAGACATTCGTTACGATTCTTTTAAGGGGTCTTCCACGTGATTTGAGTACTTTTGAAAAAAAACATAGTACAGTAATTTGAAAAAGTACTCAAATTACGTCAAAAAAATTCCAGGGTCAATTTCAAACGTTTTTAACACTTTTTCCACATTACACCAAAGTCCGAATGAAATCACGTGACGAAATAATCCAAAAATAAGGTTTGAAATATGTCATAAATTAATCCTTATTTCTCAAAAAATAAGATCACGTGACGTTTTTGGAAAACATTATTATGTTCAAAACTCTTGAATTAGGTGTTAATTGGCCCA
>SCLH01001387.1:86129-98727 GCA_004367855.1 Oikopleura vanhoeffeni
AATTTGAAGGTCACGTGATTGTTTTTGGACTTTGGCGTGATGGAAAAAAAGTCTTAAAAACTTCTAAAAAACCACTTCACTTTTTTCAAAAATTTATTAAGCAATTTAAAAAAAAACAGTACCACTTTTACCAACCTTATTCCTTAAATATACGGTCACGTGTAATGAGAAAAACGTCTTAGAATTTTTTTTTGATCCCGCTCAAAGGCTTTTTTTGATGATTTTAATTTTTTTTGCCAAAAATAACTACTGTAATACAGTAAAAATTTTCGAAAAAAAAGCACAAACGTCAATTATCCAAATAGTTGATCGATCACTTTGTAAATTTTTATTCATACATGATTAAGGGTCCTAAATTGTGATTAAAAGCCATCGCACCACGGATGGTGCCAAAGACACTGCGGGAGTTAAAGATTATGCAATCCGATATCATAAGATACAGTGGTTGACCACTCAAGGGGGTTGTGAGTGTAAATAAAGCAAGGATTGAATAAATTAGTTGTTATATTCTTGAATTATAGCGAAAGAAAACAAATCTGAAAGAATAAGCGCTCTGATTGGATAATGCGACTCAAAATATCTCACATCACTGCACTCGGCTACTTCGTTCTGCCTCGGAACTTTACCAATGGCGCATAGAGAAATTATAAAGAAGATCGTTTAATTCACGATTAACGCAAACGAGAATAACTTTTTTCAACGAGTTCGGCGTATTATAGTCCGAAAAATTGATATGCGGCCGATTCATAAAAACCGGTCTAATTTATGTTCATAGTTGAAACAAAATTGACCGGATTAAAACAGAGTTTTCTCTATTTATTTTTACCGGCTGAAAACGCGAAGGAATTATTTTTTAACAAAAACGGGCATTTACTATTCGACAGAGAGAATACTTTACGTGAAATTTTATTTGTTTTGATTTCAATTAAAGGCAAAATTGACCGGACGAATTGAACAACTTTTGTGAATTGAGAAGCATAATTTTTAGCCAGGGTTTTTCAGTACAGCACTAGTGAGTCACCCTTTACCAGAATCAAACAAAATTACTTGCAGTTGATAAAGAAGGTTTTAGTCTCCAGTATTTTTCTTCTCATTTATAATTATCTGCCCGTTATCGACTCTTCCAGTCCAGCTGGAGGAAAGGGCTATTTCCTCAGCAATTCCAACATTCTACACCCACAACCCCCTTAAAGTTCTCCTACAGTTTTTCCCAAAAAGTGGGGTTTTAACTGGTCAGGGAGGCTTGAAATAGTTTCAAAATTGTTTGTGGTTTTGGCATTTTTCGGCCATCAGTAAAGAGTTTTTTTTCAGAAACTTTTATTTTTCTTAAGATTAAAAAAAAACTCCAAGGAACCTCGACCGAAAAACTATCAACTAGTTACTAGTACCCGGTAAATGGAACTATTTGAATTGTGGCATGTAAAAGTTTGATTATAAAAGTTTGGGGTATCCGGTAAACGAATGCAGTTATTGTCGGCAATAGGCAACGCACGAGCTATTCGTCAAAAGTGTTGCCTATTGTTCACACTGTATAAAATTATTTTGAAATTATTTGCGCTTATGTTTGTACCAATTCGAAAACCTGTATGAAAATATGCCGTAAACCTATCAGCGAATACCAAAATTTCAAAAATCGTACTGGATTTATCACTTTCCCCCTCCGCATCAGTTAATTTCCAGATAATTTTAGCTAAATCGGAGAAAATATAAGTGGTCAGGGGGCTTTAACTGGGGGCTTTAAGTGGTCAACCACTGTATATCAATTAAGGCGGCTTCGTCAACATTTCTGCCACGATTAAATCTCCCCTAAAAACCTGAAGGCAGAGAAGAGGCAATATTTCGAATTTGGGCGGCTTCGTCGACATTTGTGCCGAAATGTCAATGTGACCGCCCTTAAATATTATTGTGGCGGAAATGTCGACAAAGCCGCCCTATAATATCAATGTGGCAGAAATTTCGACGAAGCCGCCCTAAAATATCAATGCGGCAGAAATTTCGACGAAGCCGCCCTAAAATATCAATGTGGCAGAAATGTCGAAGCCGCCCCAAATTCAAAATATTGCCTTTTCTCTGCCTTCAGTTTTTTGGGGGAGAATTAATCGTGGCAGAAATGTCGACGAAGCCGCCTTACTCGATATCTATTACGGTACTTGCTGGGGCTTTCATGCAACTTTTTTAGCCATTATTTTTATTTAATTCGGCTTTTGAAAACAACTCATCTCAATGAGTTTTTAGATAGCTCAGACTGAGCATAAATACTTAGAGAGTAATAAAATAACAAAAAAATGTTCTCATTTGCATTTTTAGCTGAACGAACTTCGTTTTAAAAGAACACACGCTCAAAATATTTTTCACAATGTGAATTTTACACAATGTTGAAATATTTATTCATTAGCGATATAAAACACATTGCCGGTCATAATCTCATGTTTTGACAAAAATCGAATGAAATATTATATTCCGAATATTCCATATATTCATTCTATTGAATCAACTCAGGTACTATAAGCGGCAAGTAATTTCCCAATTTTTACCCCAGAGCTGCAGAATTTCTTCATTTCTGAAACTGAATCTAAATTTCTCAGCCATAAGTATTTCTTAACTGATCAGCAGGTCTATTGTTCGGATGAAGGATTAACCTTAATCCATGAAAATAACAATCGTTTAAAAAAGTCGTATCTTTGTTCAACTTTTTTAGTTCCATGAATGTGGTTTCAATTATGTCAAGAACCAACCCTTAAGGGGGTAGTGTCCGCAAAAAAAGTTGGCCTGAAATTTTTATTCATGTCATCAAAAAATTTATACATGTATAATAATAATGCTAAAAATCTGATTTTCAAAATTTTGAAGGGTAATGTCTGCAAAAAAAGTTAAACTAAAAATATGATATACAACTAAACCAGCCCAAAAAAAACCATTGGTGATAGTTTTGCTGCTTTTTTATGATGAATTCTCTCACTAGAGGGCGGCAAAGTGAAAAACAAAGGTACCATTTTCTCCTTAATAAATTATCCGATTAACTTTATTTTGACGTTAAAAAACGTAGATTATCAATGCGCAAATATAATTAGTTGGTTGTTATTCTGAAAAGTAAAAAATACAGTAGATAACCTTCAAAATATAATATTTTGGCCGANTTTACTTTTCAGAATAACAACCAACTAATTATATTTGCGCATTGATAATCTACGTTTTTTAACGTCAAAATAAAGTTAATCGGATAATTTATTAATGAGAAAATGGTACCTTTGTTTTTCACTTTGCCGCCCTCTAGTGAGAGAATTCATCATAAAAAAGCAGCAAAACTATCACCAATGGTTTTTTTTGGGCTGGTTTAGTTGTATATCATATTTTTAGTTTAACTTTTTTTGCAGACATTACCCTTCAAAATTTTGAAAATCAGATTTTTAGCATTATTATTATACATGTATAAATTTTTTGATGACATGAATAAAAAATGTAGTCCACAATAATTGTGCGCAATTGTATGAGAAATCGAATGAGCATAGTTAAAACAAATTCTGATGAGCGAATAAATGGTACCAAGCCGGCCAAAATACCACTTTTTTAAGGTTATCTACTGTATTATTATGAAATCCGAAAAAAACCTCCACAATATTTTTGCGCATTAAGAATCCGCTCAATTTGAGACATGAATGAAGTTGATCGGATATGTAATTAAAGAGAAAATGGTACCTCCGTTTTCGACTTTGCCGCCCTCTTGTGGGAGAACCGATGATTGAAAAGCGACGAGACCATCACCGATCGTTTTTTTGGGGGTGGTTTAGTACTATATCAGATTTTCAGGCCAACTTTTTTTGCGGACACTACCCCCTTAAACCGGCTGAATCTAGGTTAGCAGGTAAAATGGGGCGAGATATATTCGCTTGGATGATTGTGTGACTTTTCGCATCTCAAATACGCTATTGGAAAACTTCATTCTGAAAAAAGTAACTTTTGTTCACAAAAAAAACTTGGAAGTTTTTTCAGAAAAAAAGTTCAATTTTAATAGTTTGATTTAAACAGATAATATTGCAAGCAAAATGGAAAGAGAAACTAGGAGGATGAGACTGGATGATGAAATTTCAGTGGACCTTCCGACAGACTCAAATGATGACATTCATGAAGATGAATTTTTCAGTTCTGGAGAATTACTGTTAGATTCTAAACCGAAAAAGAAGGTAAAAAATATTATAAAACATGATGACATAGTTTTTGGTGAAAAGTACTGGACTGTCAAGGCAGTTTAATGTATCTCTGAATCAAAGTTTCAATAAGTTCGTTTCATAATTTTTGTTTTTAATTGTATAAGAATAACAACTTTTGACGAATATTTTAAATAACCGAGAAAAATTTTCTGAATTGAATTGCTAATTTTTAAGATTATTATTTTGTACTGGCTTACGAGTTGAATATGAAAAAATACTAAGTTACTAAAATTCCGGGTTGGAAGCTTAGAACCAAGCAGTATCTGACATACTGTATGTCCCTTTTTGGCCTCTGAAATGAAAAAAGTGTATATTTTAATTGACTCAATCAGAAGAGAGATAGTTATTGGCACTGCCAATTTGGCAGGCCGATGAAAATCGCGGAAATAAAAATGTGTATTTTGTTTATTTCAGTAGGAAATAGCTACATAACAGTAGTAAAGTTAACTGACACTGCTCAAAACAATTTAATGTTGAAAATTAGGGGGTACCGTTTACAAAAATATCTTGCTGAAAATTTTAAACCTGACTAAATGGGCTAAAAAAATAACAAAGAGCTGTGCGACACAGCCTGTGTCTCACATCTCTGGGACCTCAAGCTAGCGGTCGGTGAATGTCACTAAAATGGATTTCTTTAGAATCTATCTACTGAAGTTTTCAAAAAAAAAATTTTATCCGATGTGTATTTAACCCTTGGAAGCAAAGAGTCTTTTTAAAGTATCACCCTTGGATACCAAAGTGTTACCTTAATATAATAATAATCAACTGAAAATTTCATTATAACGAGAAAACTACCAATTTTTACTTAAAAAACCTGATATTTCATGAATATTTCGAACTAATTTAGAAATATTTTTTGATTCGTAACAGAGATACCTAATCAGACAAAGGTTTTTGGTAGTTCAGACCACTGCGCACTTGTTGAGATAAAAATATATTTCCTGGATACTACCATGAGAGAGTATTACGTGGTTTTATTAACCTCCTCACATCCAGAAACGAGAACTTCGCCTCACACCCAAAAGCCTATCTGAAGGCACTACTTTGAGCGCTTATCACGGAAAAACTGGAAAAAGATATCAATTAATTTTTTTTCTACTGATTGAGATCAAGAATAGAATTAACTCATTGGTACATAACATTTCAAAATTTCGAAATTTGTGAACTCGATAACTGTGAGAGAAAAGATAGGTTCACGCACCTTGTATTTCTTGGAAAACCATGCATTTTTTACAATGACGTATAAATTTACAAGTGAAACTCTAGCTATTTATAACTGATATCAGATTTAAAATATGATATCTCGATTGCTCACAAAACAATTATTTATATCGCCTCGCGCCAAAATATATGCAGCAAAATGTGAAAAATATTGCTAATTAGCTGATAACTCAAAAGCAGTACCACCTTATGTTCTACACGTGATCAATTTGTTTTTGTCGGCTTTTTTCGGGTTAATTGCCGTTCAATTCTTTCGGAAAATAATTTTTTGAAAAATATTTTTTTTTCATTATTTTGAGTTTCATAAAAATCACATGTGAAAAAATTATTCTTCGTATAGAGACTGCAGAAAAAATGAACTTATATCAAAAGAATTCTAAAATACTTTCATAAAAACTGACTTCCTCAGAATTTCGATATTATGTACAGTATGTGTTTTTTTTTCGTGCGAACAAAAAATAAACAATTCGGGAGAATTCTCCCAAATTATAGACGATTCTCCCGGACACTTGAGATTCTGTTCGCACGAAAAAAAACACATACTGAATCGTTTTCACACAATTGATTTTTTAAGAAATTTTGGCGAAAATCCTAAAAAAAAGTGGGAAAAATATCTTTCGAACAACTTATCGTATAAAATCTTTAACAATATTTTTGGAAATGAAATTGCAAACTCTATAACGCATTCGAATTGTAGGTCTGTGACGATGTTATTTCTGCGCCGTTTTGGCCCCGAAAAATTTTTTGCCTTCAGATAGTCAAAGGGTGTGAGGGGGTTAACTTTGTTTTTCAAACGATATTTTCTCAAATTAAAAATAAAATTTCTAGAAATCAAAACTGTACGTTCGATAATTTAACTTTTCAACTTGATCATGAAAAATGGTTTGAAGGTTTATTTCATACGAGTTTGCTGTAAACATCGCTCTAAGTACAATCTCCTGAAAGGCTCTTGTGCCTCCGCAAAACTTTTTTTTCTATGCTTCCAAACAGAGGTCGGCAATACCTGTCCTGTCCTTGTCCTCCTGTCCTGTCCTGAATTTTACGAAAGGACAGGACAAGGACAGAAAATAATGAAACCTGTCCTAATTTCTGTCCTGGGCTTGAGGACAGGACAGGACAAGGACAGAAAATAATAAAACCTGATAAACCCTAATTTCTGTCCTGTAAAAATTATATATTTTTTGAGTTTAAATTTTAGAAAAATATATTTAAATCTTAAGGGAGTACCCCACGCCATTTAGTGATTTTCAAACGTTTGTTTTGAGCTGAATAAAAGTTGCTTGAGTTTCATGTTCTGGGAGCCACGAGATATTTGTCTAAATTTTTCAAAAAAATTATCCTAATGTTTTTTGTATGATCGTACCGGTATTTGTATCGATTTTCGCATTTTTTGAATAAATTTTAATTGGCCGATGGCCAGATTTTTTTTATTCGTGGGGGATATGAATGAATTTAAAAAAATAAAGAAGAATATCCGAAGAAATTTCGAAATATCATCTAATTTGTCCGTAATCGTTGAAAAAGTGCTCAAAATGACTGTTTTTGGTACATCACGGCTAAAAAATTTTAACTCAAACATTTGAAGTCAAAAAAAAATTTCCTGAAAAGCGTTTTTTCAGAATTAAAATGCCTATCTTTTACTATGAAATGTGCGTAGGCGGAAATCAGCAGTACCAGTAAAATATGAATTTACCAAATGCTTTATTGTTTGATTAAATTTTCTATTTTTGCATTTAAAGAAGGTGGTTTATGCTATCAAAATGTATCCGAAAAAAATATTTTTGCGACGTAAAATAATCAATTGCACACGATTTTTTTTCAAACTTGTAGTTTTTTGCGCCTAAGCATTTTTAATAGCAAATGATAGGCGAAAAAAAGTCGACCAAAAATTTTGTCTCCCAAAAATGTATACTCCCAGATACATGGCCTAGGACTGGACAGGACATGACAGAAAATTTCGAAATTTTTTGCCTCAGGACAGGACTAGAAAGGACAGGACAGAAAATTTTGAAATTTGCCTGCCTCAGGACAGGACAGAAATTTTGTGCCGACCCCTGCTTCCAAGGGTTAGGATGAGATAGTTTTTGAAGACATTCATTTAAGGGGGTACTGGTCGCTGGAATTGTTTTTTCTCGATAAAAACTTGGCCAACCAGGGCTTTGAAGATATTATTCAGATTAGCCAGTTTGTAGATCTAGCCTTTAGCTTGCGTGAGAAATGTGCCAAAACTTTTTTGTATGCACACACTCCCTGACACATAAGCGACACAAGAGGACACATATTAATGTCATACAATTGTATAATTCCAGATACTTCTATCACTTAATCGAGCTAGAACTAAGTACTCCTTCTGAGGCTCAATTACTTAGGTTTGCGAAAAAATGGCACCTTTTCCCATAATTCAAAAATGTAATTTTCGCAAAATATTGTAAGACTGATTTTGCGCGCGTCAAATAAATCAACTTTCGAATTCTGTGCACTCCTTCTCCCTACCTGATAATGGCTTTTAGCCGAAACGTCAAATAAAAACTATCTTTGATAGCAAAAATATAATAACCTGTATAATTAGTATTCAAAACTTCTCTAGAGCGTTTTTTGGTCGATAAGTGCTATATTTTTTCTAGAATATGCGCCTCCACCACCGTTTTTTGGACTTTGGTTCATCGTCAAATCTAATCTTCTCTAACAGTTAAAATTCAAAATTCACTCAAATTTTAGCAAAGGTAGCTCGAAACAAAAAAAAATCCTCTGGAGCGTTTTTTTTGCAAATTTCGACGCACCCAAACTCAAAAATATAATTTTTGAAAGGTCAAGTGAAAAAATTAATTTTTCGGAAAAAAAAATGTGCTTCGATTTTTGTGAGTAAGGCTCAAAAGAAAGCCACTGAAACACTGATCAGAAAACGTTGGCTTACGTCAAGATGATATTTGGAACACGTTTTAGTTTGTTAAATTAAAGCAAACGTAATTTTTTTTAGTCTCATTTTGAAAAAAATTGAAAAAAAGCGAAAAAATTTCGAAAATTTGTTTCGATGAATTTTGGTCTGTAGTACACTTTGTTATCACCCCGGGTCATTTTTGAGCAATTTATTATGCCCCTGAGGCCTCATAAGTCCAGCCGACCAGTACCCCCTTAAAGGGGAGGGGTCGTCGTACTTTTGAGGCGAAAACCGGGTTTTCAATGGCCAATTAATCGCAAGAGTTCACAACTTCAGGACCAAAGTTTTGCCGTCTGACTAATGTTATTGAGCAAAAAATCTTGCAGCCTTATAGAAAAATCTAAAGTTGACGGATGGCTCGTCCATCAAAAACGTGCTTACAAAAATAACGGAATTATGTTTTTCAAAAATGTATCTCCTCCCTGAGTTTTTTAAGGTACCGACAATGATTATACTCAATTAACCGGACAGAACGTGAGCAAAAAATCGATTTTGAGTTTTTCTTCGAAAATTCTGAATTTGGTCTCAGTATCACCAAAAACAGTAATTTTACCCTTGTTAGGGGTCTCAATCAAAAATGTATCTCCCTCCCTGGATTTAAAAATCACAACATTGGAAAACCTAGATGATGTGCAGCTAAAGAATCCGTGCAAAAATCGAGTTGAAGTTTGTCTAAATTTCTGACTCGTTTTTCTGTAAATCGTGTTTTAAATTTCCAAACAAATCAAGAAGTTTCAACTTTTTTCCAGCAGAAATAATTTTTGAACTCATCAAAAAGTGCTTTCCTCAGCTATATATCACGAATAAAAGCGAGTACCAAAATGCTTGGTAATTTTCCGAAATATTTTTAAATAAAAAAGGCATAAAAAATAAAATTGGGAAAATTTGTTTCTAGAGCTTGATTTTGCGACGACCACCCCCTTAAGCGACTTTTAGCGACGGCTAGCGAGCAAACTTGAGGTCCTATAGATGTGAGACACAGCTCATTGTGATTTTTTTCGCCGATTTAGTATAGTTTCAAAATTTCAGCAAAATGGTTTTGTGAACGGTACCTCTTTAATTAATTTGAATGTTTGCAATTTGAATTGATTGACTGCAATTTGAAAATTGTGAACAGAAGAAGTAGATCCAAATTATCATCGTTTTTTATGATAAACGTTGGTTTTTATTTTGCATCTTCAAATAGTGCCACTGTTAATATTTTTATCGATGGAATTTGCTGCTCTACGCAGGGAATTTATTTCAAGAGCTAGCCTTTTTGGATTTCCGGAATATCTGTTAAAAGTTTTGTTCTAGCTGCTAACTAGAACCTACCAATTATCACTCCGTAGGAATAGTTCAAAATAAATATACAAATAAATAAACGATATAAAAGTAATGGAACGTTGCTATTGAAAACACCAAGTTCACAATATCAACCTTTGTTACTGTGATTCCTAGCAAGGCACGCCCCTTTTTTAAGAACGCGTGATTGTTTTTTTTAAATCCCTTGTAACCTATACAAAATGACATCAGTTCCGGTAAAATCAGTTATAATAATGTTATAATATGTCGGGAGTGCCCTTTTGATTATGGGTTTCAACTTATTTTGATTGTGGTCTCTATACACCTAGTCCCACTATGGCGACCCGGGGGCATTCAGTAACCTACATTTCTACTTGAAAATGGCCCCGTTATTGCCCACTTTTTTGCATTCTCATATGATAAGTAATTGGTGGTGGCGAGGTCTCTTATCGCCCCTCTACCTTCCCCCAGAAAGTTAAATAAACGCCGAAAATAATATACAAGGAAACAAGCTGCTTTTTACGTTTCAGGTTGACTGGGTCGCCTAAGAATTTGATCTTGCCCAGGGTTGAGGGTTGAAAAGAGGCTGATCTTTGATATCATTCTAAGAAAAAAAAGCAAGAGAGAACTTGACCAAAATGGTCGAGGATAAATCGGTAAGAAATTTTTGTAGAGAGCGTAAGTTACGCTGGATAACGTGCTTATAAGGAGGTGGAATGCCGTGAACATCTCGGGTCTAAATTGCGTTATCTCGCTGTGCTTTGATAAAATCGATTTACGTCTTCATAGTAATTTTCGCATCTTGATAGTATAATACTATCTAGTTCAATTTGAACTACGTTTTATGAATAAGATTTCGATTTATTCAAATCATCATCAGATTTTTGTTAAAAGAGCAAAAATATTTGAGAGAACTTTCGCGGATTACATAATTATAATTTGGCAAAAATTGGTCTCGAATTAATATTAAAAAACGTAGTTTAAAGAAGTACTGGTCGCCTTTACAGACTCATATATACAATTTTCCAGATTATTTTTCAAATTTTTGTTTTCTGTTCTTCTTCGTTTCATTCTTATTGGTCAACAAAAAAGTATTTTCATCGCGATTTGAAAATATCTAGTCTAATTTTTAACATTTTTGTCCAAATTTTAAGAATTTAAATTACTGTTTACAAGCCGATCTAAACAGCCGAAGCACAAAAAGGCTCTGCGCCTAGTGTCTTTAGTGTCTCATTTATACCGGTTTTAATTTTCGGTCGTTCTAATTCAGAGAGGAGATGCATTTTCCTTTAGACCTTGAAGGTCAAATAAGGTCAAAAAACGGTATTTTTCCCATTTTAGCGCTAGATGAATTTCAAAAAGATAAAACGGACCTTGGTATTATGCGCACGTTCTCTGTAGTCAATGGACATTATAAATGTATTTTTATCTTAAAAACTCAGGGAGTGGATACGTTTTGAAGTGAAAATATCATAATTTTTGTATGCTCGTTTCTGATCGGTCGGCCAATCAGATGCCTCCGATATATTTTCGGGGGCAAGATTTATTTGCTCGTCACTAAACTGGAAATCATTTGTTCGTGTTGTTTCTAGAATTTCGTTGAATCTATCCTGAAAAAGATAAATAAAAAAAATACTAATAAAAATCAAGGATTCAAGGTAAATTTGAAAATTCATGGGAGTGATAATCACTTAGTAATTATAATAAATTAAGATTTCTTATTTCAAAAATGCAGGAAGCATTGTGTCAGAACGAAAGTACTGATTTTCGAATGTCTGGGTCAGACTGGCTGAAACTTAGACTATGGCTTACGTACTTTGATAAGCAGTTTTAGCTGAGGAGCATTCCAAGACACGATTTAATTAATTTATGTAAAACTGCTTATCAAGGTACTTCATAATTCAGATTCTGAATCTCAGACATCTCAAAAACAGCTTTATGGCCACTCTTTGTCAAAATATTTTTCTTTAGCACCGCAGGTTTCGGCTTATTCATGTCATAGTTTATTCATAAATGGTTTATTTTAATGAGATAAAAAATAGTTATATTCATAAGTTTATTCATCTCTGAACTATAAAATAAGGAAGATATTTGAAAATCTATTCAAAAACCAAGCTGTAGTTATTATTTTATATAAATTATGGTATCGGAGAGTTATGAAATCAATCAAGTAGAACCTTACGCAGTAAAGAAGGTAGGTTTAATATGATTAGGGCGGGAACCTAAATATTTTTGGAGATGCACTTTTTTTGATGATACCGTTATCTTTGACGACATACAGCAAAATCAATAACTTTTTTTTTCAAACTGGTAATTATTTTAACAGATTTTTGAAACAGAAAATGACAGTGATATTTTAAGATAATTCAGCGTGAAAATTATCACTGAAAATCAAAATACTTTTATGAAAGTTTGAAAAATTATACAAGTTGAATTATTTCTCAAAATTTCATAAAATTAATTTTATTTTTATATCCCTAAAGGGGGTGGTCGTCGCATTTTAAGTCAAAAAGGGGGTTTTCAATCGCCAATTGTCGTAACAGTACTAATCGATGGACCAAATATTACCTTTCTCTGATATTTGAACAAAAATCTAGCATCCTAAAAAAAAATCAAAAGTGACGGATGGCTCGTCCAATCAGAAACGTGCTTACAGAACAACGGCGTTATTTTTTAAAAATGTATCTCCTCCCTGGTTTTTCAAGGTACATATTCGTGACTTATATGAATGTGTAGCTGAATAGTCCGTGCAGATCAGTACAGAAAGTTTAGTCCAATTTTATTGAATTTGGCTTCAGAATCACCAAAAAACAGTATTTTGACCCTATTTTAGGCGTCTCAATCAAAATGTATCTCCTCCCTGGATTTATTTGTAACACATTCGAAACATATATGAATGTGCAGCTGAGGAGTCCGTGCAGATCAGTACAGAGAGTTTTGTCCAAAT
>SCLH01001387.1:104917-125818 GCA_004367855.1 Oikopleura vanhoeffeni
TAATAGGCGTAAAACTTTTAAAACATTCTTTTCGTGGCCAGGTTTTGACGAAGAATTAAATTTCGCTATTCAAATTTAATTTGTACATATTTATGTGATATTGTGAATGTGATGACAGTAGATTGTTCACGTAAAAACAATCTACTGTCATCGATATTATTAATGCTGTGAAGTAGACTGTTTTTATAAACAGTTTACTGTCAACAGACATTACGTCTTATCACAGCCGCAGCTTCTAGCTGCGATTTATTACTGTCATTATGGTTTTTACCCTGGTAAATACAATAGATATTTATTGAGATTATATTTATATCGTTTTTTATTCAGGCGAATACCTCTATTTTACAGTGGAGCCCTTGTTTAGAGATGATAACCTGTTTTTGCGTTTTTGAGAGATTTTCAAGAGATAGACCACTGAAATAAATTTTGAACGTATGAAATATTGTTTTTATGGGATTTTTGTTAAAATATTTATTACCACCGTTGCAGCTTACAATTTTGAAAATGTAATTAATGCATAATTTCTTGATATTAAAATTACTTTGTTTTAAAACTTTGGGAAGGTCGAAAAATGCTAAATTGATTCAAAACTTTATTTATTTGCACAATAAAAGGTGTAAGGAGCGATCTGATATTTTATGGGTCATCAGAACAAGTTAATTTATTAACTGTCTATCTGAGTTTATCAAGTATTGATAATTGCTCATTGATAATTCAAGATTGATAATTATCATAGTAGACATAGGGTGGCTTACGAGATTTTCAACTTTATATGGGATATTTTCAGGTTCAGACCTAGCTAACTTTCAGGTTAATTTTATCGATTTATTAAGAACGTTTAGCGTGAGTATCTTTCAGATTTATAAGTGAAGTGTCTGTTTGTGTCTTTTTATGGAAAAAGGATGTCTCGTTCACATTATATTCGGAATTATTTTAAATTAAAAGGAGTGAAATGACAAAAAAATAAACATTCTTGTAGTTTTATGATAGTTTCTATCATCATTAACGCGGTTAATAATTAAGTTATTTTGAGGCTAAGCCTGAGTTATTAAATTATCAATATTCTTCGAGATTATTATTTGTGGAATTTCAAAAAGGGTGATTTTCAAGTTTGATTATATATGGCGGGATATTTATTTAGTGACCAATCCAGTCGGGTCGAATGTTCTCGAAAATGGACTCATCGATTAGAAAAATTTCAAAACTGGGAGACGCCTGATGTTTAGATCTTTGCAAATAAACTATTTTCATGACCTGGTAGATGACCGGTAAAAACCGGTCAAAATCCATAATATCGATTAACAGAAATTTTGAAGTGATATACGACTTCCGGCCATTTAACGGTAACTTTTTGAGAGAAAACTTTTGGTGATATTTTTTTTGTCACGGGACAATCTCTATGGTGTCAAATTACACATTTATCGTATACATTGAATGGAATGGGATATGACGCTGATAAAATGAAACCAGAGATAATATATGTTTGAATAAAGAATATTTATTTTTTAATCATTGGCAGGAATAAAAAAAATTCAAAAAGTGCTTTTATTCGAAACTTGATATTAATTAACTGTACAAAAAAGTATCAAACGGATTAAAATTTTTACTTTGTTGGGGAATAATCAGTTGACTAACCTCACTTTTTGAAATAAAATTAGAGAAGATCATCATACTAGACTTTTATTAGTTAACCCTTGTGAGCACAGAGCCACAATTGTGGCTCCAGCATACCTAAAATCATTGAAAAAAGACAAAAAACTGGATCAGAGAATCTTTTGTTTCAAATACATTATAAAGAATTTTAGAATCGATTCCAAGAAAATAAATGATTTTTTTTTTTCGAATGTTTTTTGTTCCGGTATTAGGAGAGTTGATTTATTCAGGATTTTGAGCCTATGTTTCACTTCGTGAAAATTATTTCGGAACTGGACTACAAATCAAATGTGAGATTAGCCAGTTTTTAGGAAAGTGTTTGTGCATGCGATAACAGTTGAAATAAAAAATTTATTGGTATCTAGGGGCAGACATTTTTCTTAGGAAGTGAAATATCTAAATTGTTCAACTTCAAGTATCACATCAAAAAATTTAGTTATTTATAAAAGTAAATTTAACCAACAAACATTGCCACAAGTTGTACTTCATTACCATATTTACTCGAAAAATAATAGAAAAAAATGCCTTTATCTGCTTTTATAGGGGAAAAATAAACATTTTTCATCAAAAATCATGATTTTTCAATCAAAAATTTTTGACTATTATTAAATTACTTTCGATTTCATGAGATATAAATCAAAGCGGACAACTATGACGTAGGCCAGATTCTTGTGCATGTGTTTTCGACAGAGATAAAAATTGTAGAGACCACTGTGACCGTGTATCACGTGATATGGTATACCTTGCTTTTCTCACTAGTTTTCTAGAACTCAAAATTAAAATTCTAGAATATAAAAATGTCGAATTGCAAAAATATGACCTTTCAACTTCCTTATTGCAGACAAAATTAAAATTCCAAACTGCCTTAAGCTTTCTGTGAACAACATTCAAAGTAGAGCCACAATTGTGGCTCTGGTGCCTTGGCGGAACTTTTTTTATATGCTCACAAAGGGTTAATTGAATTGATTTTTTTCAAAAATTTTCAATTTATTCTGTAATATAAAAGGTTATTTTGATTTTAAAATCAAGAGACTTACGTTAGCTAAATTCAAAAAATATTGAATCATTTTTCGGCAGTTCTTTGAAAAATGATTGAAAAAGAATTTATAAATGTCGAAAAAATTTTTATAATTTGGAAATATTATTTAAGGGGGATTCGTCTTAAAGTATATTAAGAATTTTTAGGGCCGCCGTCAGAATTATTTACATCGGACGAATAACAAGATTATTAATCAGCATTAAAAGTTTTAGGGAATGCGCAAATTTTTAAAACGTTAAGGTATTGAGAAAAATGAGAAGAATTCAATTATTAAGGGTGTGGTGATCCCTAGTGACAAAAAGTCTGAGTTACAAAATATATTTGCAATAAAGAGAGCAAATTATATTGTAAACTTTTTCAATTTTTGTTATAAGGATTTAAGATACGTGAGATATCGGAAAATATAGGAAAAGCGCTAGAAAGAATTTAAGGAAAAAGAAAATACAAGGAAATTTTGGGAAAACTCTGTCAATTGGAAAACCAGGATAGTCCGCGGACAAACCACATTCGTGACGTCCGATGATGGTGATAATTTATTTTGAAAATAAATTATTCGAAGCAAAATATTCTTAAAAATAAGAATATTTGTTTTACTAACTTGAAGGAAAAATAGGCTATTTAAAGGATTTGACGCTAAATTTCTTATTGAAATTTAAGAATATTATGAGTTTAGTGGTAATGGCAGAAACTTTGAAATGTGGGACAAGGACAGAGGCGAATGATTTAAACAAATTAAAAAAATTCATATTAATGGCTATGTTTTTTTAAAATATTTTGTGAAATTTTAGGGAAGGTCATTTTCGAACAAATTTTTGTAAATTAAAAATAATTTGCTTAGTTTTTAGGAATTTGTTTTGAAATTTTAGGATGGTTTCATTTGACCAATTTTCTGTCAGTTATTAAAAATATTATTTCTTGACGAATTTTTGAGAATCTGATGTGAACGTTATTGTTCTATAACGAATAATATCTGGATTTTGTTTTAGAAAAAAAAGGTTCCTCATTTATAGGAATGCCAATAATAAACTTATTTGAATAAAAAGGTAAAATTTAAGGAAATGTTTTCACCAGTATTTATTTTTAATAAATTTTATGTTTGCCAATATTTTTTAAGGAAGGTTGGAAGAAAAATATACATTTTTTTTCAAAAATTTATTTTTGCCAATATTTTTAAAGAAAGTTGTAAGAAAAATATACGTTTTTTCTTTCAAAAATTTCAGGTTTGTCAATATTTTTAAAGGAGGGTGACAACAGGTAAAATACCTTTTTTAGGGTTGTTTTAAGGTTGGATGCAATGTTTACTATAGCCACTATTAAAGGAAGATTAACGGTCATCGAAAGAACAAACTGAAAAAAAAAATATTAAACTGTACTTGTGATTTTCCTGTTTTTCGTCCTAGGAGGGGGTGACTGTGAATCTGATGACATCTCTCTCTTTTAAATGTCGAAAAACATTTTTTTATAATTTGGAAATATTATTTAAGGGGGATTCGTCTTAAAGTATATTAAGAATTTTTAGGGCCGCGGTCAGAATTATTTACATTCGGACGAATAACAAGATTATTAATCAGCATTAAAATGTTTTTAGGGAATGCGCAAATTTTTAAAACGTTAAGGTATTGAGAAAAAATGAGAAGAATTCAATTATTAAGGGTGTGGTGATCCCTAGTGAACAAAAAGTCTGAGTTACAAAATATATTTGCAATAAAGAGAGCAAATTATATTGTAAAACTTTTTCAATTTTTGTTATAAGGATTTAAGGATACGTGAGATATCGGAAAATCATAGGAAAAGCGCTAGAAAGAATTTAAGGAAAAAGAAAATACAAGGAAATTTTGGGAAAACTCTGTCAATTGGAAAACCAGGATAGTCTCGGGACAAACCACATTCGTGACGTCCGAATGATGGTGATAATTTATTTTGAAAATAAATTATTCGACAGCAAAATATTCTTAAAAATAAGAATATTTGTTTTACTAACTTGAAGGAAAAATAAGGCTATTTAAAGGATTTGACGGCTAAATTTCTTATTGAAATTTAAGAATATTATGAGTTTAGTGGGTAATGGCGAGAAACTTTGAAATGTGGGGACAAGGACAGAGGCGAATGATTTAAACAAATTAAAAAAATTCATATTAATGGCTATGTTTCTTTTAAATATTTGTTTGTGAAATTTTAGGGAAGGTCATTTTCGAACAAATTTTTGTAAATTAAAAAATAATTTGCTTAGTTTTAGGAATTTGTTTTGAAACTTTTAGGATGGTTTTCATTTGACCAATTTTTCTGTCAGTTTATTAAAAATATTATTTCTTGACGAATTTTTGAGAATCTGATGTGAACGTTATTGTTCTATAACGAATAATATCTGGATTTTGTTTTAGAAAAAAAGGTTCCTCATTTATAGGAATGCCAATTAATAAACTTATGTTTGAATAAAAAGGGTAAATTTTAAGGAAATGTTTTCACCGAGTATTTATTTTTAATAAATTTTTATGTTTGCCAATATTTTTTAAGGAAGGTTTTGGAAGGAAAAATATACAATTTTTTTTCAAAAATTTATTTTTTGCCAATATTTTTAAAGAAAGTTGTAAGAAAAATATACGTTTTTTCTTTCAAAAATTTCAGGGTTGTCAATATTTTTAAAGGAGGGTGACAACAGGTAAAATACCTTTTTTTAGGGTTGTTTTAAGGTTGGATGCAATGTTTACTATAGCCACTATTAAGGAAGATTAACGGTCATCGAAAGAACAAACTGAAAAAAAATATATTAAACTGTACTTGTGATTTTTCCTGTTTTTCGTCCTAGGAGGGGTGACTGTGAATTGATGACAGTAGATTGTTCAGTAAAAACAATCTACTGTCATCGACATTATTAATGCTGTGAAGTAGACTGTTTTTATAAACAGTTTACTTTCACAGACATTACGTCTTATCACAGCCGCAGCTTCTAGCTGCGATTTATTACTGTCATTATTGGTTTTTACCCTGGGTAAATAAAATAGATATTTATTGAGATTATATTTATATCGTTTTTATTCAGGCGAATACCTCTAGTTCTACAAGTATGTCCTAATTTTGATACTTGCGAAAATTAAAAGGACTTAAAAGGTCGAATTACAAAACTATTTAGGTCGCAATTTGATTGTCTCGGGCCCTATTAACCCTGGGAATATGTATTTTATTATGTTCAATTTATCAAACAAAGAAAGATAATTTTTGCAATCCAGCACCAAGAACCCTCTCAATATTAACTTTAACCTGCGCTGGCAAAAACAAGGAAAATGAAGCATGCTCCCGTGCCTTCAGGGGTGGAAAAAATTCATAATTTCATTTGCATACTACATTTGCTGACAAATCAGTCATTGCTGAAATTCTATGAAAATTGAATATAAACAATAAAGGGTACTTTTGAGGGTCTTTGTTATGGTACATGTGTTTCAAAACACATCGGCGCAGGTGAGGGTTGAAGTATATAATAAACTTCTTATTCGGAGACGATATTTAATAAATTGTTTTAATTTAAAATTTCAAAACAACGGCATTCAACAAAAAATATACTGTTTATTTGTTGTTGAATGACGTTGTATGCTACCAAATTTGTAATTAAAACAATTTATAAAATATCGTTCTCAAATGAGAAGTATATTTTTAAATTTTGGTCCTGTAATCTAGGCTGTTACCTCCGAAAATCTAAACAGTGGAAAATCCAAACATAAATATAAGAAATCCGGAGAGACCATTCTGAATGATTTTGTGTATAAAATTCGAAAAAAAAAGGTTTAGAAATTTTTCTAAAATCCGAGGTTTCAGAATGACACTATAACTGGAGTGACCTTTAAATGCCCAAAATTTTGGTCACTTAAAGCGCACGATTAAAGTGCCCAAAATTTGGGCAGTCAAAGCGCATAGTTAAACTGCCCAAAAATTTAGGGCAATTGCAGCGCACGGTTTAAGTGCCCAAAATTTGGGCAGTTTAAGCGCGCGTTTTAAGTGCCCAAAATCCAAAATAATATAATGTTTTTATTTAAATATCAAGAAAGTTCAAAATTTTGGGCACTTTAAACATCGCGCTTTAAGGGGGTTGTGAGTGTAAAGAATGCATGAGTGGAACAAAATAGTTTATATATTTTCTAGAACCCGTCAATAACAATAATTTATTCTTAAAAGTGATGAAATAATACGTGGGTAGTATGAATGANATGTATTATTGGTTCAGCGAGGACGTGAGAACGGTTTTTGGAGAGCGTGGGCGTTTTTGTTCTCCTTTTTGCCATGCTCGGAACTTTACCATGAGCATAGAAATTAATCCGAATGAATCCGTTTTCACGATTAAAAGCAACAGAGTATAATTTTTCAACGAGCTTCTGGTGAAATATGACAACATTTCATAGGTTTCAGAAATTTTCTGTTTTATTCAATTTTAAACAAAATTGACCAAGCTTAATCAGATTTAAAAGAAAATTTCAGAATTTCATTTTTACCGCCTAAAAACCAAAGGAGATTTTTTTAATTTTTTTTTCTTGTAATTATTTGAAGACGTCGTACCTTTCCGAAACATCTTTGTTTTATTGAATTTAAAGCAAAATTGATCGAGATTTAACAAATTTTGTGTGAATTGAGAACATATTTTTTACTAGTTTCTCGATGCCGCACCGGTTAGCCATCCTTCACCAGAATTAAAAAAATTTACTTGCAGTTGACAGAGAAGGTTTTAGTCTCCCGTATTTTTTTTCTTATTTATTATTATCTGCCCGTTATCGACCCTTCCAGTCCAGCTGGAGGAAACAGCTATTTTCCTCAGCAATTCCAACATTCTACACCCAAAACCCCCTCAAGTGCCCGAAATAAAATCCTCCTTATAAAAATGGCTTGGAAAAAATGACAGGTGTGAAATGGGGTCAAGCACAGCGAACAAATTTTGGGCACTTAAAGCACCCCCAGTAATTGAAAATGAGCCGATAATAAAATGACAAAAAATAATTAAACCTTTTTTAGGGAATTGGATACGGAATGATTTTGGTGTCATTTTACGTGATGGTTTATTATAATATTGTAATCGCATATTCCATTCATTATTTATTTGCATCAATGCAGAAAGTCGTTCCTTGGATCAAGTGTGATCAATGGTGGAATACAGCAGTTACAAAAGCCAGTTGTTTAATAACTGAGAATTTGTCAACAGAATCGCTTGATTGCAGAAATAATGGATCGGACCCAACGATGCTTTTTTGGAAAAGAAATGAAACTTTGAAAGAAGGGTGCAAATAAACAAAAAAAATTATTTTTTTTATTAATGATTGGGTAAATATCGCAGAAGGTCTCTACTCAACATACGGTGGTCAACTTAATATTGAGCTTCTCAAGGCCCTCTAACTGTCTTCGAATCGGCTTAAATTTTGGCTGTTCATCAAAAATGAACTAAAAAATTCGAAACTTTTTATTCGTTTGTATTTGATCGGTCAATTTTTTATTCAGTTTAATTGCCTTTTTAAAAGACACCCATTATTATTTGTTTTAATTGAATTCGGTTAAATTCGACCACTAAATTTCATTTAAAACATAGTTTTATTAAACGCGTTTGAGGAAGTAGTTAATTTTAGGCATTTTTGGTGGAACCTGCGTCTGATTAAAATCTACAAAACTCCAAAAAAAAATTAAAAATGCTCAAAACGTAACTTATTTTGGTTCACTAGAAATACACCGCTTTTTGTACCTGAATAATATCACATTTTCAGTTTTGCTTTCGTTTTTGCCTTGATATGGAGTTCTGTGAGCCAAAAAATAACCATCATAATTGTTATAGATTATTTTATCTCAAAATCATCTTATTAAATTAATACCCATTAATCAGACTTTTGGAGCACAAATTTGGAGAGTAATGGACATAATCTATCAACTACCGACTTTGACAGAGTTTTCGATTTAAATCGAAAAATCGATTCTTCTGAAGAGTATTGGTTGTAAGTAAAAAAATACTGAACCTGGCAAAACTCTGCGTATAATAAGGCCAAAAACATATAATTTGCGTATAATTTAGCACATGAGCCTATCTAAGTCAAAGTATTTCTGAAATTAAAAACTAAATTTCAAGCTCACAGAGGATTATTGTGGTTCTAATAAATTATTTTTAGTCGAAAGGTATTAAGACTTTATAATGATGAAACAGATGCTGGGACTCAAAAGTTCACCATGGATAACCTAGGTGGAGTTTGTTGGGAGCTTTTTGGATGTAATATCGCTGCCTGGGTTTTGGTTTTTGGGTGTTTATACAAGGTAATTATCAAAAAAAATAAACTTTTATGAAAATTTAAATTTTTTTCCAACAATTGATTATAATTTGACAATATTTTTAATCAATTTTTCCTACAATTGCTATTAAAGTTGTATTGCATTCGAAATTTTGATATCGGTTATCTAAAACACAAATTTATATGATAAAATTTCCAAATCTGCCCTTTTTTTTCGAAAATGGAATCAATTCAGGCCCGTAGACTCAAAAACGTTGATTCCAAAATTGTAATTTATGTAAAAAATTTAACTCATAAAAAATTCATGACTTCGCCTGAAAAAATATTTTTTCACGACATTACGACAAAGAAATAATTTTTAAATTGTAGCCCGGAAAAAATATTACTTCTAGATTTTTGCCAAAAAAATTTAAAGAAAGGCAATTTAAAAACCATTATTGTTATTATTGCTGAAAATTTTTCGAAAAACCAACTAACCATTTATGGACCAATGAGAGCACCGGATTTCACTCTTCGACCAATTAGAACTTCGAAAAGGGGGTTTCAATAAATGGTTAGTTGGTGTACTGAAAGTAATATATTTTTAAAGAATACAATTTAAAAACAATTCAAGGAATGTTTAGACAAAAAAAGTTATGCCGTTCCAACCTTTCATAAAGTGAAAAATATCCTTTTAATAAGCTATAAGCTATCACTTAAAACAGCCATATGTTGACTTAGTCTGATCGATATTATTACAGTCTCAAACGTCAAATTAATCAAGGTTTAATCCTATCATACTTGTTATTTAATACCAAAAAATTAAATTTAGGGTGTCCAGTCTAGTGGAAAAGTAGTGTATGTCACTGCCACATTCCCTTATTTGGTTCTTGTTATTTTAGTTATTTTTGGCGCAACACTAGAGGGCGCCGGAGATGGTATTGAATTTTATTTAAAACCAGATTTGTCAAAATTGGCGGATGGAAAAGTATGGTCTTCTGCGGCTGTGCAGATTTTTTACTCTCTTGGTGTAGCTTTTGGTGGACTGATGACAATGGCCAGTTATAATAAATTTGATAATAATATTCTGAGAGACACCCTTATAGGTTTCGTTCAAAATTGTTCAAAGTCTGACAATCCGACACAAAATGAATTTATCAAACGGACTTTCAAATTTGTTTTTAAGATTTCCATATAATTTTACAGAAGAATAAAATTTTGAAATTCGCTTAAATTATGAAAACTTATGGTTTAACCCCCTCACACCGTTTGACTATCTGAAGGCAAAAAAATGGGAGCCAAAACGGCGCAGAAATAACATCGTAACAGACCCACACTTCAAATATGTAATAGAGTGTGCACTTTTATTTCCAAAAATATTGTTGAAAATTTTATACGATCAGCCGTTCAAAAGTTATTTTTTCTTACTTTTTTTTAAGATTTTCGCCAAAATTTCTTAAAAAATTAATTGTGTGAAAACGATACATGATATTAAAGTTCTGAGGNAGCCAGTTTTTAGGAAAGTATTTGAGGATTCTTTTGATATAAGTTTATTTTTTCTGCAGTCTCTATACGAAAAATAATTTCTTCACAGGTGATTTTTACGAAATTCAAAATAATGAAAAGCAAATATTTTTCAAAAAAATATTTTTCGAAAGAATTGAAGGGCAATTTAACCCAAATAAAGCCGACAAAGACAAGTCGATCAAATGTAGAACATAAGGTGGTACTGATTTTGAGTTTTCAGCTGATTAGCAATATTTTTCACATTTTACGAGTTATCATATTTGAAATCTAAGACCAGTTATAAATAGATAGAGTTTCACTTGTGAATTTGTAACTTATATGTCATTGTAAAAAATGTATGGTTTACAAGAAATACAAGGTGAGTGAACCTCTCTTTTCTTCCGCAGTTATCTAGTTAACAAACTTCGAAATTTAAGAATGTACCGTGTTATTCACTCAGTTCTATCCTTGATCTCAATCAGTGACAAATAAGTAAATTGATATCTTTTCCAGTTTTCCCGTGATAAGCGCGCAAAGTAGTGCCTTCAGATAGGCTTTTGGGTGTGAGGCGAAGTTCTCGTTTCTGAGTGTGAGGAGGTTAAAACGACAATTGCCAATAATTCAAAATAATATTTGATTAAAATAAAAGGAAAAATATTTCGATATGTTTATAAACAATATATTTTTTAAAATTTAATAAACAACGTTTCGCGTGATTATCTTTCAGGTTTTTAAAATATAAGTTTTGTTAGTTTCAAGACTTCAAACAGAATTTTCATATACAGGATGTCCGTTTCTTCGGGGATCGTTCCCTCACGACAGTATAGATACTTTCACTAAGCGAGCGCTGTGATTGGCCGGTAAAAAGGACAAATAATGGCTTGTTTTCAAAAAGGAGCCATCGTTCAAAACAAAGCATTTTCATTATCTATAGCGTCGTAAGGAAAACATCCCGGAAAAGGGAACATACTCTATTGATAGAAAAATATGACACTTTAATTTGCAAAATTGTGTGTCGTTCAAACACCGGAAAATACTTTTTCTAATTATTATTTTTAATAAAAAATTATTTTTTCATTTTTTTGGAAATTTAATTTTTTTGATTTTGACGTAAAATTTGGCAAGAAAAAATTACAAAAAAGTCCGATGATTCATGACAAAAAAATATCTGAATTAAATTTATGAGGCTTATTTTTGATTTAACCTTCTAATAAGTGACTTTTACAGTAAAAGTTCTACTTATACCATAGTAATTCGATAAAAATAGATAAAATCGATTTAATTTTGGGTAATTTCATGCTGACGGGTACCACGGTGGTACTACCACCTTAACAGCTTGAAGTTTTTTCTAGACAAATTTTGAATGTAAAATAAAGTTTCTATTGGAAATTGCTTTTCCTCTGTTTTTGCTGGTTTTGGAGTGTTTTCCTTCCTTGGTCACATGGCATTTAAAAACTGTATGAAAGTTTCCGAAGTTGTCAAATCTGGCCCAGGTCTGGCCTTTATCGCGTATCCAGAAGCTATGGCATTATTACCAGCGGCTCAATTTTTCTCGGTTTTATTTTTTATCATGTTGGTGACTCTAGGTCTCGATTCTCAGTTTGCAATGGTAGATGTTTGTGTAGCGGGACTTATGGATGAATATCCTCATATTTTTAGAAGAGGATATAGAAAAACTATGGTTGTCTTTGCCTTTTGTTCGATTGGATTCTTATTAGGAAATGGTCATGCAATTTTCATTGAAATCGACGGATAAATTTTTAAATTCGAAATTCCTAAAAAATAGCTGATCTTAGGCGAAAATTGTTGTAAACAGGAGTCGGCAAAACTAGATCTGATCGATTTTCGGATCCGATTTTCCATCTGATTCGATCCGATCTCAATTTTATTTACGGTCAGCCGACCCTTGGTTGAAAGCATCAAGAAAATATTTTTTACAGGTTTTTTTCAAATTTAAA
Source organism: Oikopleura vanhoeffeni (assembly GCA_004367855.1). Classification (NCBI taxonomy): domain Eukaryota; kingdom Metazoa; phylum Chordata; class Appendicularia; order Copelata; family Oikopleuridae; genus Oikopleura; species Oikopleura vanhoeffeni. The sequence goes on from SCLH01001387.1 coordinate 117,301, forward strand.
CAATCAAAAAAAAATTCACTTTAGAAAAAATCCGATCCCTGCCCCTAGCTTTTAATGTTGTTGGTTAATTTTATCAGTAATTCGCAGATCTACTGTAGAACTCTGCGTTTGTTTTAAATTAAAATGAACAAATAACCCTAAAACGCAAATGCGAAAAAACGCAAAAAAGTACCATTAAATAAGCCACGGATTTTTCACCAAAATATCATCAATTTGGAATATTAAGAAATTTCTTAATATTCCAAATTGATGATATTCCGGTGAAAAATCCGTGGCTTATTTAATGGTATTTTTTTATTGCAATTTGCACTTCCCCTAAAAAAATAATCTGATGTGTTAAAATGCACGAAAAAGTTTTGACCCTCATATCAAGGTATTCCAATAATTTGTGAAGGAGGTTATCACTTCTTTAACCTTATCAATGATTACTCGGCATGGCATGGACTCCTTATCTTATCGTTCATTTTTATTGTTTCAGTACATTATGGGTACCAATTCAAGACCACAAAATTCCGATTTGTTTCTGATTTGGAGGAAATGATCGGTTAGTAACTTTGGTTTTTTTATTTTACAGGGGGGTTTTCAACTGGAATTTTTTAAATGGAACAAACTTAACTTTAGGCGGTTTTTCGAAAATTTTTGAAAACTATCGAAAAACTGCTAAAAGATCAAGGGCCTCGGTGCATTTTGACCGATTTGCACTTATTCAATTTTTTTCCTCTTGATGGGAACCTTTTTGCCACTTCGAAATTTTGGAATGAAAACTTTTTCGAACGAAAGTTGGCACTTTTGAGCTTCATTCGTATAATCTGATTTTTTCAGATCGATTATTTTTACTTTATAAATCGTTTTTTGAGAAAACACTCATAAAACGGGAGATTTAGATTGAAGGCGTCAAAATTAAGGTAAAATAATTCTTATTTTTATGAATTAGTAACCGAAAAACCGGTCTTGACCACCAAATTCAATTAATATTATTTGGTTTTAGACTATTTTTACGTCAAAAATCGATAATTTAAAATTTCCAAAAAAATCGAAAAATAACGAAATTTTGGCACATCGTAAAATTTTTTTTTTACATGAGATGAATAAAATAAATTGAATTCGGTGGTCGAGACGGCTTGAGAATTTGGCAAGTTTGAGTGTAATAATTTTTTTTTATTTTTGATTAACGAGGGACTCAACCTACCATATTTCTCCCAAACCGTAGTTTCGTTGCAAAAATTATGATTCAGAGTATGAAAAAGAGCGAAGAAACAAAACGAGGACATATTTGAATAAAGTAAAGGCCGCATTCTCAATATTGTCAGCCGGAGAAAAAAAAAGATTGAAAATTTTTGAACAAGAAATGAGGAAAATTTTTAAAATCTTTCCAAATATTGAAAAAAAAATTGAACTAAAAATAAGGCATTTTTTTACATTGTTCGGAACTTTTTTCAAAAATTTCTCATAATTTGTTGAATTCGTAAAGTTTAATTCGAACTCAAAATTTTCTTAAAAAGCAATAATTCGAAAATTCTTTAGTTACAAAAGTTGCTTGGATTATGAAACATTACTTTGATGGTATATTGAGAAGAATATATAAACCCAGTAAAATGTTTTCATCAAGAGCCCATATCCGTATCTGTCAAAATGCACCGAGGCCCTTAAGTTTGTTTCAGGTAAAAGTGTTCTATTTAGAAAGACCTCAGTGAGGCCGCCTCACTGTGTTCGAGAATATTTCTTTCGAAAAAAATCTCTACAGCATAAACTCGATCGTTAAATTTTTAAATTAAGGTTCTATGGGTATCGTCTCTAAATCATATTTCTATTCAATGTGGTTTGCAGCATGCCCTGTGATGATAGCATTTATTCTTGGTTACACTTTCTATGGTTATGAAACTATTGCTCAAATGTATGGATTTGATAATCCAGAAGATGGAATCGAAATTTACCCACAATGGACTAACACTTTCGGTGAGCAGAAAATTCTATCAAAATAAGTAAATATGAAGATTTTGCACAAAAAATCTTCATAAGTCTAATTTATAGCTTGTTTATTTTTAACTCCAAAAAATATAGAAAAAATATCATGGCAATTCAAAATTTTGTCTCTAATTCATGCTTTAAAAATTATAAAGCCGGCTCCTGCTGAAGACTATTAATATGTCATATTTTGAAATCATATTTTATTTGTTAGAAAATTATTACAAGATTATGATAAAAAATGTTTGAAATTTTCTATCAAATTAATGCTTTAACATTTGAGAAGCTTCCCAGCGGCTCCTGCAGGAGGTTGGTAATATGTTCATATTGTAAGAATCGTATTTTTTAAAAATTATTAGCAGATAATAACATAGAATGTTTGAAATTTCTTTCTAATTTATGTTTTAAAATATGTATAGCTTCAAAGCGGCGTCTTCCGGAAGCTATTTATATGTTAATATTTGAGAATTATATTCGATTTCTTTTTAAATTATTACCAAATAAAAACCGAATGTCGTGGGTGTTAATTTTATATTTTTAGCCATGCTTATGTCATTTTCACCTGTTGTTATAATTGTTGTATATTTTGTGTACAGTATGATTGTCACAAAGGGCGAAAGTCTGAACCCTTCCGCCGACTTCAAATCTGCAAAACCTCAAGAATCCAATGATGCCATAGGTAAAAAAAATAATTCTAAATTAATATTTATAAATTATTTTTTCAGAAAATGCAGCTTATGTTGAACCAAGTTCTAAACTATGAGTGTTTTATTGCTTGAAAAAAGACTATGAAATTCGCTCCAAAATTAACCAAACTACTTCTTGCTCCTTATCGCTTTTCTGTTATGCTCCATTATTTCACTGTCCTTTAAAAATGGAGAAAAAATCTCAGATTCAAAAATAAGACTTTTGAAAATTCCGAGCTTTTATCTACACAGATTATATGTAGATTTATTTTTGTTCAACTTTTTGCAGACCAACAGCTACTTTTGAAACTTGTTTTTTGTACTCTGTAAGAAAGCTAATTGGAAGTTTATCTTATAGAAAGTAATTTTAATCAAAAATTCTATATTTTATATTTTGAAACACGATGATTTTTGAGTAAAAATTGAGCCTTATATTCATGTTTCAAGCTATTTTTGTGATAGATTTGAAGTTTTAGAAAATAATTTCACATTTAGGCTGACTTTATAACTTCAATTTCTAATCATTCTGTGCAGATTATTTATTTTTCTTTGAAGGATACTAACAAATAAACTTGAGGTTCTCTCAATTTCATTGTTTTGATAATTTCGAAAGATCTGATGTCCCTGATAATTCAAAATTTCCTACTTCTCGCGAATTTTTTTAAACCAATATCGAAAAATTTGCCATTAAGGGAGTACTGGTCGCATTTTAAGACTCGGACATGAAATTTTCCAAATTAGTTTTAAAATGTTTTTTCTGAAAATATGGACATAATAAGTGATCAGATGTCTTTTATTTTCATTTGTCATAAAAAAGTATTTAATCGCGATTTGAAATATTCAGTGTGATTTTTTTCAAATTTTTGAAATTTCTGAGAATTTGAATCGCGTTTCCAAAAATACGAGATACAAAAATGCAAATGTCAAACTGGGGCTTTGCGCGTATCCTCAAGGATCGTATACATACCAGTTTTAGGTTTCTGCCGTCAAAATCCAGGGGAAGTAGTATTTTCCCCGAGGCACTCAAAACAAGCCAAAAAACAGTTTTTTGCTCATTTAAGCGCCGGATGAAATTCTTTGAGTAAAACTGAACTGGGGTCTGCCCACGTTCTCTGTGGTCAATAAAAGCTATAAAAGTATTCTCTATCTTTAAAACTCAGGGAGGAGTAGGCTTTTGAAGTGAAATAGTGCCACTTTTGAAAGGTCGTTCCTGATTGGTCGGCCAATCAGAGGCCTTCGATTTGTTTTTTGTGAAAGCAAGATTAATGTTCAATTATCCTAAACTGAAATACATAGTTCGTGCTGTTTCTAGTACTTCATTGAGGCCACGCTGAAAACCCTGTTTTTGCCTTAAAATGCGACCAGTGTTCCCTTAAAGGGGTGTATATCTGGGATAATTCGACATATTCACGATGATATATTCTGAAACTAAAAGCGTATGAGCAAACCGAAATGCTAATTTGTAGATCTATCCTTAATCTTGCGAAAAAGTACATCACAAATTATTTTTGACCATTACAACCGATAGCTACAGTATCGTAACAAGGTGACATTTTCCAAACTGCAAAAACTATCTCCTCCCAGACGTATATCAAATTGAGCTCAAATTTTCACAGATCACGTAACGGATCCGGCGACGGAACAATTCTAGAACGCCCAAATAACCGACGATTTTTCACAATTTCAGACTTCAAAATCTATCTCCCCTAGGATATATTTGCAAAATGACTCAAATTTTATCAAGTATTCCTAAGAACAATTGTAAGAGAGACTCTCACGGGCTTTTTTGCAATTTCCAGCTAAAACTCGAAATATGATTTTTTTGGTCATTTTCCAAAAAATTTCCGAAAAAAAAGTGCTTCGATTTTTTCGAAGTAAGCTCAAAGAAAGCCAGTGAAACACTGATGAGAAAGTTGGCTTACGTCAAGGCGATATTTGAAGTTTTAGTGGTCAAATTGGAGCAATGTTATTTTTTAACTTCATCTTTTTTAAAATACTTAGAAAAAAATCGAAAAAAATGCGAAAATTTCGAAAAATTTTTGATGATTGTGTTCTTAGTACACTTAATATCACCCCGTATCCAATTGGAGCATTTTTAATGCCTTAAGGCTTCATTTAATCAGACAGATATATACCCCTTAGGCGTTATTGAGCACTCGAGTACATAATTAAAATACTATAAGTAGATAGCTTAAAAAAGTAAAAATCATCTCATTAATTGAACTTACTGACTCAGTATCGTAATAAAATTGTATTCAGGCAGCCTGGACCAGGCTTCCAAAAGTGATGACTTTTTGGCAATTTTCCATCCCCATTCCTAATTTTTTTTTATATTTCGCGATGAAAAGGGATGAAAACGGGTATAAAAACCATCTCTTTTAAAACCTGATTAAATCACCTCAAGCCTAATTTTCAATTTTATTGATACTTCAGTTAATCATATTCTATTTTTTCTTGTTGTTATCCGCGGAGTTTTTGAGAGTCTTCTGTTTTGATAAGTGAAGAGGTTTTTACAAAAGATTTAATATAAATAGTTTATCATAAATTAACTCCTGATTCTCAAGAACCGTTCAAATCACAGAAAAAATACAAAAATGGAAAATAATCCCCCAAGTTTTGGACCAAATATTCCAGAGAAACTGTTGTGGTTATGGGAAAATGTTCCATACAGGCATGAGAACAAAATTAGCTTTATGATTTGTACAATTTTTAGTACATATATCCCTTTATCACACTTTGGTTAGAATGCGTAGCCACTACTCCGTGTGATTTAAACGTTGTGGCTACGCATTCTAACCAAAGTGTGATAAAAGGATATCCAGTTCAGAGGGAGTTAACACAAATCGAGCGAGAATGTACTGGACTGGAAAATAACCGTCCCTGATAGGACGACAGGCGGCTCCTACTCTCACCCATCGCTTAAAATTCCTATTCTACACCACGCTCTCTCTTGATTTTTGTGTTCATTCTCTCTGAACAGGATATGATAGGCTATCATTGATAGGTCTTGGTGATCTGTGAGGTCTATTTATTATAATAATTTTAAATAAGAGTTTTGAAATTTAACCAAATCTGTGTGAGTAAAATGTCGAAGTGGAATTCATTGAAAAGTTGTAATTCTCGATATTTTTGCTGGGAATGGGTTAAATATTGCGAAAAGGACCGTTTTTGCTGTCGTTTTCGAATTCTCGGTTTCATTTCTTAACTCCCCGAATCACGATTTTAAAATTATTTTTAATACAAAGTCATCGTTTGAAGTTTGAAATAGCATCAAACGATCTCTGAGTATAATATTTCTGGAAACGGTAATCTAAACTATTGCCAAATTATTGACTCTTTCAGCGCTAGAACACAAAACATTTTCTTATTTTCGACACCCTATGAAAATTTCAATTTTTTTGGTAATTTTGTTACAATTTTTTTATCATTTATAACAAAACTATCTTTTTTATGAAAAGATATGAACTGCCTATACGGTATAGCTTAAGCTATACCTTAGGCTAGGGTCACTAGTGAAATGGATAAAACTTAAAATGAATAAATTCAGTTTTATGCATTTTAAATTTTGTTCTTATGTTGTGAAATGAATAAAAAACTTGAAATGGATAAAAATAGAATGTGAAATGGATAAAAAGTTTAATAATGGATAAAAAGCTAAAAAATGGATAAAAAACTAAAAAAATGGATAAAAAGCTGTGAAATGGATAAAAATTGAAAAATAATAGAAAAACTCTAGGTTTCAAAAACTAAGCTTTATTTGTTATTTTTTTTAAATGGTATGGCTTATGAGCTGTGGATAGGTCGCATTCCCAAAGAATGTTTACTGATCGTTGACGCAACTTTCCAGTCTGCTTCTCAAGGAAAATTTTAATCATCAACTTTTAATAGTGATTTTACAACTACAGCAGGGTGCAGCGTATAGTTGGAAAGTTTTTTGCCAAAAAACCCTAACTATACGCGTAATTTCCAACTATACGCGTACGGCTGGGAGAATGTGCTCTGATTGGTCAATTTAAACAATATCTAGAGTTTATGCATGTAATTGAGTTAAAGGGTGGTCAGAGTGAGAATTTTCGGTGATTTTAAATTTAATTTTCGTTACAAATCTTCTAGGATGTATAAATTTAATTTTATCGAAAAAAATGAAATAAAGTTAATTTGAAATAAACATGAATTCGAAAGAGATTTACCCGAAAATCGTTAAAATGTCAAAGAAACAATGGAAATTATAAAAAAAAAATTTATGCTCACAGTAAATCACTCTCAGAAAACCAGAAAAAATGAATATTTTTATCTGAATAACTATTGACCTATTTTTAAGCTAACCGACATTGTCTGCGCGACTTGAAAACATGTTTTTTAACTTCTTGAAATAACGGCACTTCATTGGTCAATCTGAACATGTTTTTAAAAAATGTATTTTTCATTGTCGCGCCGACCGGAAAATCTTGGTCTGAAAATTCTGGTTAAAAAACGCCTATCTTGTTGGATTAAAACGCCTAGGAAGTTTGAAAAAAACCCTGTCTTTTGCCTACAACTATACGCCGCGGCGCGCCGCACGCCAGGAACGAATAAATTCATTTTTCAAATGCGTAGGTTTTTGCGTTAAATTATTCTAAACTTTGTTTTTTCATTTGAAAAATATTGTAAAAAACGCAAAATTTGATTGCGAACGCTGAAAATATGGGCAAGACAAATTTGAAGTTAAAGTTTTGAATTCTCAAATTTTTCTCAACCACATTTAAGAGCCTCGGTGCATTGTGACAGATTTGCACTTTTTCATTTTTTTTCTCTCGATGGGAAACCATCTTAAAATTTTCCGATAAAAACTAAGGCATTTTTTTATATCCTTTAATCACACGGGCGTGCTTTCCGTACCCACTTAANTTGAGTGTAATGTAAAAAAGTCTTAAAAACTTCTAAGGAACCACTTCACTTCTTTCAAAAATTGATTTAAGCAATTTTTGGAAAAAAACAGTACTACTTTTACCAACCTTATTCCTTAAATATACGGTCACGTGATCATTTTGGGGCTATAGTGTATTGGGAAAAAAGTCTTAGAATTTTTTTCTGATCACGATGAAAGGTTTAATTTTGTGATTTAAAAAATTTTTGCAAAAAATAAGTACTGTAATACAGTAAAAATTTTCAATAAAAAAACGCACAAACGTCATTTCATCTTAAAGTTTATCGATAACTTTATAACTGGTCTTGTCATTAATGTTTAAGCGTCGTAAAATGCGATTTAATGGTGAATGGTCACTACTTGCCGGAAATCGAGTCTACGAGTTAAGCTAAGTATAGTGAGGAGAAAAAAAAGTCGATTGGCCAATTCGGGTACGGAAAGCACGACCCCGTCTAAAAGACTCAAAAACATGTTTTTAAGAAAACAATTAATTATTGTCGGAAAGACCAGAAAATCCTGGTCTGAAAATTATGAACGACATGAAGACCTAAATTTTTGCAAATTTTGTCATGAATTTTAGAGTCTAATTTGATTTGATTTTGTTGGCGAATATTCCGATTCGATTACTGTCGAGTATACATGTATTATATACTGTATATAGCGTTTCCACCATTCGATTTTGGGTCAAATTATTGTTTGTATAATTCTTTTCAAAATGAGCGAATAAAATAGGAAGGTACCAATTTTTGACTTTAAATTCACTATTAAAATTCACTATTAAAATTTCCGTAAGCTGGGCATAAAAATAGATAGTATAGCACGTCGGATACTTCCCTGACGAGTTTTTCTCTAAAAATTTAGTATTTCTCCGACGAAATTTACTTTAAATTTATGTTGATAATTTTCAGCTTTCTGATTCGTCGAGAAATTTAATCAAAAACCAAAGATAATTGGCGTTTAA
>SCLH01001387.1:126781-138011 GCA_004367855.1 Oikopleura vanhoeffeni
TGATGACGCTCAAGATAAAAATTACACTAGGCAGAATCTTCGATATGGAAAATTTATTCATTTCACATTTTTTTATCCATTTCACATTTTTTATCCATTTCACGTTTTATTCATTTCACGTTTTATCCATTTCACTACCGACCTTTTAGGCTATACCTTAAAATATACCTTTAAAATAAACCTTTGAGCAAAAAATTTCAACCTAATTATCGAATTTGACGCTGATTGGTTCAAAATTTCACAACTGCCATAGAATTATTCTGAGGCGTGATTGAAAGGTACCTATTTGGTTTTACCAAATTACGACACCCCCTTAAGCTTGTAATTTGGAACCTATTTAAGAAATAATAATGAATACTACTAATCATCTCTGTTTTAAGACCTCCAGCAAAAGCTTTATATAATCCTGTAACAAAGAAGACGACCTCATTGGTACAGGGATCTATTTAATTCAAAATTTCATGTACAATGTAAATATCAGGTACATTCTGCGCTCCCTAACTGGTACAAATACCGACCCCGAAAAGTTGAAACAGTTAAGGAATTTTATCAGTTAGGTATCATCTCCCTGTTTTGTGTATCACACTGTGTATTTAACGCAAATTAAATACAGCCAGTAGTAGTCATGGGTTTGGTTCTGTGCGCGGGTTAGCCTTAACATGGCTAATTATAATGACTAATGCATCCAACCTACGCGATGATATTCACCGCTCGGAACCAAACCCATGACTACTACTGTACAATACTTAAAATGGGTCCCGATTTTTCCGAGCAGCTTAGCGTGAGATAAAAGAGCAACCAATGGAGTAAGAGTCTTATGGCGTGAACGAAAGTTCCACACAATGCAACGGTTAACCTTATTGGTATTGCAATTAATGTTTGCTTCGTTTTTTAATCTTGAATTCTGAAATGTGAAATCAAAAATTTAACTTGTACTCTTTTTGATATTTTGAAAACCATAATAATTGGAGGTAATTTAGAAAACCATGTAAAAAAGTATATACTTTTTCGCAGTTCTGCCTTTTTGGACTTTCATAAATATACACAGAAGTTCGAAAAACACTTGTACTAGATAGATAGTGACTCACTATTAGTGAGGACTGTATGTGATCAAAAATAAATCAGCTTGAAAATCTTTAAATTGAACAAAAATTAAAATTTTCGAAAATAATTCAAATAATCCTAATTAAAGAAGGAATTATTTTACGGAAGTAAAAAACATAAAAAATATTGGCCAGTTGAACAACCGGATGAAAAAATTGAAACTCATTCAAAATTGACAAAATCCCGAGCGATGACATTACATAGCACTCCCTGTAAGATTTTTTAATTTTTTGTAATGAAGCTTTATTAAGAGGATTGAGGGTGGTTCAAATTTTTTTTCTCTCGGCATCGAAATAAAACAAATGAAGAATTTCTTCCTAGTAGCCAGTACTCAAGAAAAATTTTGCGATTATTTTTGGACCGCTAGGACAACCGGAAGTACTATTTAACAAACTGTACTCACCATCAATTACTTTATTTGCTTTTGTAAAATTACGGAGCTTCTAGATTTGATATAAATATTATAAATACTAAAATCGAACTCGTCATGAAAAGTTATCTTAGAAATATTAAATTCGTGACAATATTCAAAGGAGATTGTAAAATAAATTGATTCGAAGTTAGATTTATGTATTGATGTAATTTATAACTATGGAATGATGCGCCGCACTCACTTTATATTACTGATAGCGGGAGATCTAAGTGAAATTTGCAAAAAAAATCCGTCAGGAACTTTAAAAATAAACACAGAAAGATGACTTTCAAAGAAAATATTTTTCCATATTCAACCAGCCCTGAATTAATCTTTCACCACATAATTTCGAAATGTACATCTATTTCATATATATGAGAGAAATTTTTTAGGAGAAATAAGACAAAAATAAAAAAAACTGGGCGCATGACCAGTTCGAGAAAGCCCTAAAAATGATCTGTGAGAAATATAATTTTATTTGGAAATACACTGAAAGCTGTATTTAGCCAGAGCTGTAAAAAGTAACCTTCTGGTTATGTCTTTAACCGGTTGGTTAAGTGATATGTTGGTTTCATTTTGCTTGTATGATAGTTTCAAGGTTTCGTCCTTCAATATCAAACAATAAAAAACAATTTCTCATGTTTAGATCTAAAATTATTTCTTTTTGAAAATGGGTTACATTTCACCAGCAACAAAAATGTAAGCACCCTCAATCCCCTTAATTAAAGCTGATTTGAAATAGGTAGTAAACAAGTGGTGGATGCATTAGCTGCATGCAGTGAAAATGTTGCACGAATATGCGCAAAGAAACGAAAAAATGGTCCTCCAGTACCAGAAAGGATGGTAAAAATTATTTAAAAATATCGTCTTTTTAAGGGGATTGTGGGTGCAGTAGTAGGACCACGGTCCAAATTCGTATTTTGTACCAATTGCACCTGACCACCACGCACCTCAGGAATCGTTGCAATAAAAAACACCAAATTATTTCTGGAATTTTTCTACACGAACCATTGAAATCGTGCTAACTGAAAGCCCGAATAATGACAGATGATCAAAAATCAAATAAACCCATTAGTGATCAATTTTCACGGGGACAGAACCAAAAATAAAATTGGAAACTTTTGACGCAATCATTAGAAAATTCCAAAAAACATTTAGGACTTGCATAAAACTGGAAAACGGAAAATAATTCTAAATATGTATTCATTTCAGAATACAAAAAAATCAACTCGCAAGAAAAAGTTAGTCTAAATGAAAGTATTTCAATATGATAGTGGTCAGATTTTGCGCCCTTCAATATTTCAAATTTTTAGCCTAATCAATGTTATAATGGCGCGCATAAAATCAGCATGAAAATGTGATTGCGAGAAATATAAAAAATTATTAAAATTTCCTTGGTTAAACAGTTAAATGATAATAGAGAAATTTAGGAAAAGAGAAAAGAACGCATGTACGTTCGTGAGGTATATTTTTTTGTAAAATAATCTACATTTGCCTATATTACTATAGAAGGAATTTTCAAAAATAATTTTCGTCGAATTAAATGAATGGATAAAAGAATTGTGCAATCGTAAGAATTTTTCTTTGAACCAAATAACGGCATTATGTGATTTGGATACGTGGAAATGACGGATACTTCAATGGAAAGAAATACCCAGCAATTAGGTTATGATTGCATAAAGGTTGATGTGATAATATTTTTCTAAAACTGAATCAATTTTTGACTTCTCAAGGTTACGGACTACAATATACAATTGGAAAAATAAACGTCCACCAATTCTCACAAAAGATATTTGAGTTTAAAAAAGAGCTATTTTCCCCCAGCACATTACTGGAAGCACCGACAATCCCCTTAAGGGGATTGTGGGTGTTTCCAGCAATTTGCTGAAGAAAAATAAGCCCTTTTTAAAACTCAATTATATTTTGTGAGAATTGAGTGAACATGCATTTTTTTAATTGTTTATTGTAGTTCGTAACCTTGAAAAGTATAATATTGATAAATTTCTAGAAAATAGTGACAAACCAATCGTTAACTGCATTAAACCTAATTGCTGCTTTTTCTCTCCAGTGTTGGATAACGTCATATCCACGTTTCCAAAAATCACATAATGCCGATATTATTTGTCAAAAAAAAATCTCTACAATTGTATCTATTATTTTTTAAAAATTCATATTAATTCGCTTATAAAATTTTTCGAAAATTCATGACTACAGACTATAGTTAAATATAGGCAAAATGAATTTTTTCTAATATAATATTCGCGATTCTCTAATTGACATTTATATGAACTGAATTAGAATAATTTTTTCTAGAATTCTCGCAATCACTATTTATGCAGATTTACTGCGCGGCATAATTACATTGATTTGGCTTAAAATTTATTTATTGAAAAAGGGGCAAAAAAATTAACGATTATTGTTAATATTGAAATACTTTCATTTGAGGGGTGGGCGTCGATATCTCAGCTTTACGTATATGTTTTTTGATAAACCTATTTTGTTGAGAATTTCCTGCAAAGTTTTTTTACTTTTAAGATTTTTTTGGTTTTGAGATTTTTTCAAGAAAAAGTCGTTTTTTCGGAGGTTGAAATTAAAGATTAAATTAAGGGTGACGATAATTCGGATTTCTCAGATAACTTTTTTGATTATCCTTTTTTGTAGAGAATTTTTCACTGAGTTTTTTAATTTGTAGAATTTTTTCTGAATTTTGAATTTTTTTCAAAAAGGTGGATTTTAGAAAATGTATAGACTATACATGTATAGACTATACAAGTTAAATTCTGAACTATACAGTATAGTTCAGAATTTTAACAAAAACTAGAAATTCACAAGTCGTTCCTGAGACTTTGGGGAAAAAATGGAAAAGGGCTTCCGTTCGGACCTTAATCCAGGCTTTGCGGTAAATTTGATGCACAAGTAAAAACATTTCTATATACTTTCAAGGAGGAGTAGGCTTTTGCGTGAGGCTTCCAAATACGCTGTTTTGACCACTAGGGGCAAAATTTTTGAAATTTTCTTCCGCTCGGAGATGCGCATTCATATTAGGAAGTTGAATTGCAAATAACAAAAAAAAATGATGAGGAGTGAATGAGGAGTAGGCTTTTTAGTGCTTTTAAGGACGCCTACTCAAAATTATTTTCTGAGCGTAGGTTGAAGTATCAGGTGCTCTGAATAGTACTGACATCTTCCTTAAGAGTTGTACTACGTATTTGGAAGAACAATTAATTATTTCTGAAGCCTGGTTTCTCAGAAACTTCACTCGAAAATGTGTAAAAAATAGCCCAATTTTGAAATTTCCTCCCTCAGGACAAGACAGGACAGATACCTGTCCTAGGACAGGACTGGTTAAGACAGGAAAGAAAATTTTGAAATTTGCCTGCCTTAGGACAGGACAGGACAGAAACTTTCAAATCTTGTGCCGACCCCTGATCGACGCCCACTCCCTTAAGGTAACTTTTTCTTGTCAGTATTATTTTTTGTAATTTGAGACTATCCTATGTCTAGAATTTGAAATAAATTCATTATTTTTGCAAGCAAATCCGATATTCTAGAACTAGTTTTCCGATAATAATACTTTGTTTTGCTTGCAATCGATTTCTCATGTGTTGAATGGTCGGATACAAAGAAAATAATATGGAATTTCAGACCGTGGTTGAAAATAACTACTTCACCCACAATCCCTTAAAGGGGGTAGCGGTCGTACTCTTTTTAGGGTGTAAAAATAGCACGACATTGCTAGGGAACACTCAGAAAGCATAAAGTTATCGAAAAAAACAAAAAAAAAATCCAAAAAAAGTTCGAAATTTTCATTTTTTGAGAATTTTTCTGAGTAATTTTTTTGGAAAACATTGAAACCCAATTTTTGACCAGAAAAACGCAAAATATCAAAAAGCTGTAAGCAGATTTTCTTCTCGGAATCACCCAAGCTTTAATTTGAGGGTACTTTCGACTAAATCCAACGATTTTTATTTTCGAGTTTTCACTTCCGGTGTACTAAAATGCGATTCTCTAGAATTCAACAAAACACTTCAAAATTCGGCTCCATCAAAATAACAAAAACATATTTCTCCACTTTTCCCAAATATACTGCATTCTGAGAGTGTACCCTAGTGAGGAGTCACTTTGAAGAGCTAAGAAACACGCCTGAAATTAGCGTTTTCGGCATTCTAGGGAAAAACCTAGCTGGAAATTCAAAAAATCTCCGCTTTACAATGCACAATAACAACCCAGGGAGTGTTCCGATTGTTGATGCCGAAGTTGAGGTGGAGATCGATGCGAGCTCTAGAGAGAGTAGTAATTTGAAAATTTGGTTAGGTGTTCAGAAACTGCGCCGCATGATGGTGCACCAGGGTTGGCCAAGAATTTATCTATTAATTATTTTGCTAGATCAAGGATAGATCTACCCATAGGCTATTCTCAAAAGTTCAAAGCAGTTTTGTATTACTGGTAAATTGGAAGTACAAAAGTACATTTTTGCGACCGCTACCCCCTTAATATATTTAAACTGTTCAATTTCTTAACCATTTATAACAGAACTTGTACAAAGATAAGTACGGAAGATATTCATCAAAAGTTTATCATACATGAAATACAGCTGAGCAATGAAATCAGTGTTTAGAATAACTTATTCTGAAAAAGTAAAATAAATTAGCTCAAACTCAAAAAATCAGTGTTTAAAAAAAATTCACCCGTTTTTTACAAAAATCATGTAAAAATACGGTTAACTACAATAGATAAATAATAGTAACAAAGGCTTTTTTAAAAAACTTGAAATCATAATTTGAAAATTGAAAATTCCCTTGATTTAAGTCTATTTTTCATCTCAAGAACTAAAAAATAGTCATATCTCTGATGGTTTCTTTCTATAAAGCGCTCAAAGTAGGACCACAAAAGTGTTTTTTTTGTTGCCCCAGGGGGGTTTTGATACTTTTTTGTGTGAAAGGATTAATAAATTATTTGCGTTCAACCGAAACATTGATATATTGCTATTCAAAAGTTGGCTATTAGTGACAATAGTGTAGACTTTATAATTATTTACACTGGTGTTAGACTGACTGAAATGCTATTTGCGGGTTCTCGACTTTACTAAGAGACTAATTCGAGAGGTTTTGTGTTTTCATAATTTATTTGGTGATTCCTTAAAATACGCAAAATAGGAATGAGCAACAAAACCGATTTGGTTAGTTGCTCGACAGTAATTAGGCAGGCGCGAAAACACCAATTTGTCTTTATCGAGATACGGTTATCTCTCACACTGGAAAGCTTGACTAGTTAAGCATAACGGCATTCCTATTTTTGAGCCTTATACAGTAGGATTTCCACCATTCGACCGATCCGCCAAATCGACTTGTTAGAACTAAATATTGACCTGCACGAAAAAACGAAGAATTTTATAGCGCATCTTATCATATAAAATGTTTTTTTCGATATTTTTGCTGAAAAATGATTATTTATTTCGAAAAATCGTATTTTTGGCCAAAATAAGGGGGGTTTTTCGGCTCTCAAACTCACGCAAAGACGCCCAAAAGTGAGATTTTTTTTTGAAGATACATCGATTCCGGTGATAATGAATGTAGTCACTAATGTAGGCTGACCTAGTTTTTATGAAAAAAATTTTGAAAGTTGGGACTAAAAATTTTTTCAAGTATTTCTGTAAAATTTGTTTGAAAAAAAAATTCGAAGAAAAAAAATTTTGCGCGCGTTTCAGCCAATTTAAAAAAAATAAAAAAATTTTCAAAAATTTTTTCAAAAAAACAATTTTCGAAAAATTTTTTTAAAGTTGTCCAAAACGCCTGCAAAATTTTCTTCATCAAATTTTTTTTTCCCGTTGTAGAAAAATACTGTAGAAAAAATACTTGTAAAAAAAATTTCAAAAATTCTTAAAATGTTCAACATCAATATAAATTGTAAGGCAGAAAAGAAAATTTAGGAAATCCAATAAAAAAAATGACGTCATTTATGACGCTCACAAAGTAATTTGTAATAATAATCTCGTAAATTTTTGCGATATTGGCAAATTCGGCAATATTGGCACATTTGGCAATATTGGCATTATAAGAAGTAAATGAGGTCGGTGCATTTTGACAGATAAAGATATGGGCTCTTGATGAAGAACTTTTTACTGGGTTTCTATATTCTCCTCAATATACCATCAGTATAAGTTATACATTTTTACGACCCACGAATCAGAGAGATCTCTGAGATTGATTAGGTTGCGCGAAACTAACTGCTCGAAAACATTATTATGTTTTCGTCTCTCATTCTGCTTTCGACTCTAGAGAGAATCACACCAAATAAATAATGAAACTATTAAATAATTGTATTCTATTTGCATAGCCTAGATTCTAGGCCCTAGAACCCGCATTAAGGGTATCCCGGTCCCTAAATTGAGATATTCCCGATAAAATATTAGCCAAACTTAGTGTCTAGGATACTATTCAGATTAGCCACTTTGTAGAACTAGCCTTCAACTTGCGAAAAAAATTTGCCAAAACTTTTTTGCATGAATACACTCCCAGACACATTAGCGAAACAAGGAGACCTAAGCCAAAACCGAAATTCCTACTCCTCTGAGGTTATATTTTGAAATAAACCTAAATTTTAACATAACCTGTATAATTAGTATACAAAACTTTACAGTGGCGTTTTTGTCGATAANGCGTTTTTTTGCAATTTCGACCCCAAACTCAAAATATGAATTTTTCAAGGTCACGTGAAAAAATTTCCGAAAAAAAATGTGCTTCGATTTTTTTGAAAGTAGACTCAAAAGAAAGCTGGAGAAGCACTGAAGAGAAAATTGGCTAACGTCAACCCGATATTTTGAAGTTTTAGTGGTCAAATTGACACAAACGTTATTTTTGAACATAATTTTGAGAAAAATACTTAGAAAAAAATCGAAAAAGCGCAAAATTTTCGAAATTTTTTTTGTTGTCATTAAGGTTGTTTTATGCGTTCAAAACATAAACAATTGATTTGGTGCATTTTTATGACATAATAACTGCAGAAAATGTAGGAACCGGGATACCCTTAACATCCTTAAATAGTTGGTCCCCGGACCAACTGTAACAATATACTGTTTACAATGTATATAATATTTTTTTATTTTTAGCGCACATTATTTCTGCAGAAAGTTTGTGATTTCTTGATTCTGTATTTTTTACGGAAATCGAAACTTTTGTGTTGTTAACTCGTAGACTTTAGAAGTGAGTCTGTACCCAGACTTGATTTCAGCCATCTAGCTAGCATAATTAAAATTGAGTCATATCAGCAAAGTTTCATTGTTAACATATATGTTTTCATATATTTAAATAAAATTCAGCCAATTTGCTGAACAATTAAAAAAAAAATATTTTTCGATAAATAAAAAGGCATTTAATGGGGATGAGAAAAAAATCGCGAAAATGATCTCCAGTCACACACAAAAGTGCAATAATAATATGAATTAACAGTATATTAATATTGTTAACTACTGCATAGTAAACTTCAAATGATTTGCTATAAACAACTTTAAAAATAATTATACTAGTATGTTTTCCACAAAATTCTCTAGTAAAATGACTCTTAAATTGGTGTGAAATATTTATTCTATCTTCACTGATTCTTATGTAATCAGTTTTCCGGAAGTTTGGACTTCTAAAAGTGCTCAATTTAAACCGGAGGCCTATTTAAAATGCAATAAAAGTCTTAGAAATTCGTGACGATTCTTTTAAGGGGTCTTTCACGTGATTTGAGTAATTTTGAAAAAAAACATTTCAAAAATGGATTTAAGCATTTTTTGAAAAAAAACAGTACTATTTTGACCGACTTTATTNAACTAGAGCAAAATACAGTTTTTTAGTGATTCTGAAGCCAAATCCAAAAAATTTCCAAAAACTCACCTTTGCGGTCTGCTCACGTTCTGTCCGGTTAATTTAACACATAAATCATTGTTGAACCTTAAAAACTCAGGGAGGAGATACATTTTGAAAAAATAATTCCGTCACTTTTGTAAGCACGTTTCTGATTGGACGAGCCATCCGTTAATTTTGATTGTTTTTTAGGATGCAAGATTTTTGTTTAAATATATCAAAGAGAGGTAAAAGTTGGTCCAACGATTTGTACTTGTGCGACAATTGGCTATCGAAAACCCCTTAAAATGCGACGACCACCCCCTTAAGCGTCGTAAAATGCGATTAAATGGTGGTAGCTGGATGGCCGAAATCAAGTCTATGAGTTAAACATTTAGCCTGATGATGCGAAAGCGAAACGTTGCACTAATAAATAAATAAATATACAGACTAATATGTAGACTAATAATAAAATAGTTCAAGTCGTTAAAAAAGGTTTAAAAATAGACTTGCCGAACAAACAAACTTAGCTCATTTCGAAAACGACATGTTTCTTTGACTTTCATGATTTGAATCTGATGAATTTGCAATTTTACTTTGAAAATTTCAAGAAGTTTATAAAAATTTTTTGGACATAACAGAACACGACTTAATCAAACATTCTAAAAAAAAAGTTCTGACAAAAACATTGCATCAATTCAAAATTACTAAAAAATCACAGTTTTATTTCCTTTAATTTAGGCTCTAGAATCTAAAGTATTTCAAAAAGCCTTCCAAAATTTTTTTCTAGAATTACAGTTAAATAATATCACAAAAGTGGTTTTTCGCACTAGTAGGTGTAGTTGGCTTAAAGGGGGTGGTCGTCGCATTTTGACGGTTTTTCTATGGCCAATTGTCGCAAAAGTACAAATTGTTGGACCAAATATAACCTCTCTCTGATATATTTGAACAAAAATCTTGCATTTTTAAAAAAGCACTAGTTTACATAGGGTCAAAATAATGTTTTTTGCTGATTCTGAAGCCAAATACAAGAATTTTCCCAAAACTCTCCGTTCTGATCTGCTCACGTTCTGTCCGGTTAATTTAAGTCGTGTCATTGTTGTACCTTGAAAACTCAGGGAGGAGATATATTCTGAAAAAATAATACCATGACTTTTGTAAGCACGTTTATGATTGGACGAGCCATCCGTCACTTTCGATTTTTTTTTNTTTTTTTTTAGGATGCAAGATTTTTGTTTAAATATATCAGAGAGAGGTAATATTTGGTCCAACGATTTGTACTTTTGCGACAATTGGCCATTGAAACACCCTTTAAATGCGACAACCACCACCTTAAGAAGTGGGCGTCGATAATTAAGCTGTTTTTTAAAGTTTTCAAGTGGAGTTCCCGACAAATCTGGCAGAGGAAATTATTCAAATATTTTTAAAATATGTGGTACAACTCTTATAAAGGATGATGACGGTACCACTTAGGGCATCAGATAATTTAACCTACGTTCATAAAACGATTTTTAGTAGGCGTCCAAAAAAGCACTTAAAAGCCTACTCCTCCTTCGATGTATTTAATTTTTTTCTATAACTTGACATTTAGTCTTAATTTATAAATACAAAACTTCTCTTGAGCCAACTTTTTGAATTTATGCCTCTAGTGGTCAAAACTGCCAATTTGAGCCTACTCCTTCTACATTTTTTTTGGGATTTTTTTAATTTATGCTTTAAAGTCATGAAAAAGCCTGATTTTAATACTCTCGAGCCAACTTTTTGAAATTTCCGGTTTTTCTCAAAAATTCGGAGAATATTTTCTACAAAAATCAATTCAAAAGTGAAGCTTTTTTTTCAAATTTCGACCATAAACTCAAAATATAAATTATTGAACGTCACGTGAAAA
>SCLH01001388.1:0-16155 GCA_004367855.1 Oikopleura vanhoeffeni
CCTTTATTTAATCAGAGTCGCATACCCCCTTAAAGGGGTCGGTGCATTTTTTCTAGTGAAAAACGACTTTTTTTTTTCAAGTTTTGTCTTCAGACGACGATTTGCTTTAAGGGAGTGCTGGTCGCATTTCGAGACTCAGTCATGAAAATTACCAGATTATTTTGAGAATGTTTTTTTATGATAATATGGACATAAATTAAACAATCAGAAGTCTTTTTATTCTCATTGGTCATCAAAAAATAATTTCTATCGAGATTTGGAAATAATTTTTATCGAGATTTGGAAATAATTTTTATCGATTTTGTCTAAATTTTGAGATTTCCGAGAAAATTAAATCGCTCTTTCCGAATAACCAGGGAACAAAATTCAAAATTATGGACGTTGGTGCTCTGTCCATACCCTTCAGTCACTCATTTATACCAGTTTTAATTTTCTCCCGTGGTAATCCAGGGAGGAGATGCATTTTCCCTAAGACCCTTACAATAAGGTCAAAAAACAGTTTTTTGCTCATTGTAGCACCGGATGAAATTTTTATTGATAAAACGGACCTTGGTGTTCTGCGCAAGTTGTTTGTGGTCAATAAAAACTGTAAATGTTTTCTCCATCTTGAAAACTTAGGGAGGAGATACATTTTGAAGTGAAAATATCGTCACTTTTGAAAGCTCGTTTCTGATTGGTCAGCCAATCAGATGCCTCCGATATTTTGTTTTTGAGCAAGATTTTTGTTTAATTATCCCTATTCTTGAACCGATATGTTAGTGTTGTCCTTAGTATCCAATTGCATCGACTCTGAAAACCCTGTTTTTGACATTAAAATGCGACCAGTACTCCCTTAAGATCCTACCAAGTTAATTTATTTTCAGTGATTGCATCAATGCTTATTAAAATACTCAGTTGACAATTTCAATAAAATATTTTTTTAGTTTCAAATATTGAGCTGAAATGACAAATTTTTCGAAATAATTAGAAATATATTTGGTCTGCTACTCTTCACGGTTCGATTGGACACAAATACAGTTGTTAAATTGTTGACCGTGGAAATTTTGTGCTTGTTTACAAATGCTTTATTTTTGTTCTTCACCAGAGAAAACCTTTTAAATACTGCATATAAATGTGATGCAATTTTCAGGGGTCGTGCTCCAGTTGAACATCAAGAAGTAGGACTTTTCATATTTTTAATTTTCGGTCACTCTCTCTCAAAAATTATAAAAACTGAACTTCTCCATTGTTGTAAAAAATACATTTTCTGATTTTTCAGCGGATTATAATTATAAACAAATAATCTGGAAAAAACATTCAAATAGTTCGTGGTTTTTGCACAATCCTAGAATTTTTTTTGAAAAATCGTGCAAAATGCGAATGTTCTGAAGCAATCGGAAGTTAAAACAAGCTGGAATTTATCATATTTTAAAACTGCTATCTGGTCACAAAATTAACGACAAACAATTCAAATTAAAATGTATTTACTCCTGCAATATTAACAAAGGTATAGCCATTTCAAATTGCTTGCAGTTGGCGAGATTTTAAACCCACAACCTCCTTAACACTCCCAAGACACAAAACCTGCTCACTACTTATATATCAGTCAGAAATATATAAAGTTAATTCAAAATTTTTATTTTTGGGCGCTTCGCTTACTAAAATAATTATTTTGTATGAAATAATTCAAATGAGCAGGCCCTTTTTTCCTATCCCTAAATTTGGCAGGAGAGAAAGCTGGAAGATGGTAAATACGAAATTTTAGGCACATTTCAGGTCATTTTTTGATCTCTCAAAAAAACTTGTCACAGTCTTGGCAGTGATTTTTAAGAAGGGACTTTAGTGCAATTTCTGTTATAAATTTGAAATTATTCTACCTGTCCCATTTGTTGTCCCCAACCTCCCATTGAATTATTTTGCTGTGGTGGCACTTGTTGTTGCTGCTGAAACATCCCGTTGTTCATAAAAGGATTTGCAGCCATAAAAGCTGCTTGGTTATGCTGTTGCGGTGGTTGTTGTTGCATCTGTGGTTGTTGTTGCCCTAATCCGCTCATCATTCCGGCAAATTGGTTCATTTGCCCTTGTTGTTGTTGCATTTGTGGTTGTTGTTGCCCTGATCCGCCCACCATTCCGGCAAATTGGTTCATTTGCCCTTGTTGTTGTTGCTGGGGCATTTGCTGAAATCCGGCAAATTGATTGGCTGTCTGACCGCCAAATTGACCATTTTGAGCTGGAGGAGCTTGCCCAAATTGTCCTTGCTGCGGTGCACCACCGAAATTAGCCATGCCACCAAATTGACTGTTCATTTGAGGTGCTGGGGCTGACCCGAATAAAGCCAGAATGTCGGCGTTTGTTTTTTTGCCACCGGCCCCTGCAGCTTCGGCGGGCTGCTCTGTTGGAGATATGTTTGCTGCTGGAGCGGCAGATGCAAAACTACCGAAAATGTCATCCATTTCATTGCTAGATAAAAAGGTGTTCATATCTAATATATTATAGTATGTTTGAAATGAAAAATTATGAGACGAAACACAAAAAACGTTAGATAATTTTTTCAGGGGAACCACAAACATTCAGCATCAAAACGTCACAAATTTAATACATTTTATGGTTTTTGTGAAAATATTATGAATGTCCGCTGTTCCAGGAGTCGGCACAATTGGATCGGATCGTTTTTTTCGAAAAGGTTACCGATCCGATTAATTTTTTTTGGGGAGTACACAAATCCGATCCAAAAAAATTCAAATGCGTCGAACCCTTAAAAATTTTACCTGAAGTAGGTTGAATGAGGCTTGTTTTCAAAAACATTTTTTAGTAAACATGTAAGAAATAAGCGCGTTCACACCAAACAGATACCAACACAAAATCATAATATAGAAACTAAGAACTTACTCTGATTCGTCATCAGGCACGCTAAATTTTATGATTGAAAAAAATCTAAAGCGCAATATAAGACTTTATAAGACGCAATTTAGGGGATTTTCAAATTAAAATAATTATTCATAGCTAAATATAAACGATTTTTCTCATAAATTTTCGAGATTTAAGTTTGAAAAAATTGTATAATGCCTCTAATAAGTGCCAGTTTTATATGAAATCTTATAAAGTTTTTCGAGAATATTTCAAAAACTCAAAATAAAAAAATTGAAAAAGATAAAGTCTGGCGTCTTTTTTTTCAGCTAAATGTAATAGGTAGTGACGCCTATGTAATGTGTTTTGCATTATCCTACTAACCTTTGTTGTGGAACTGCGGCTGGGGCTGTCTGCGTTTGTGGTGCTGAACCGATCCCCAATAGATCCCCAAGACCGGACTAAGTGAATAATGTTAAACGGACCTATAGATCAGGAAAAGTAAATTTTCGCTTCTTGATCTTTGAAAAAAAGTTATTTTTTTGCAAGAAAATGGAAATAAACTGTTTTAATTTTTGCGACAATAAATGCTCAAATGATGTTGAATTCGAGATAAAATTGAAAGATGAGATAGTAATGTATCAAGGGCTCCTTGCAGCTGGACTTTTTGACTGGTATTTCAAAATCAATATTAATATTTTTTTAGAAATCAATTTTATAATTTCTAGTAAATAACTGGTAAAATATTAGAACTCTAAAGTTGCTTTTCGGTCAATTTTTGTGACGCGTGAATTTTTAGATAAATGGCGGATGTATTTTTTGCATATATCTAAAAAGGGGATCTCTCTAGGCCTCTACTTTCGCGTCCGCGTTTGAACTGGTTTTTGAAGATCTCATTGGTCAAACTCGGGTCAAACGCGAACGCGAAAATAGAGGCCTAGGGATCTTTGATAAAGATAAAATTAAAAAAAGTGTGATATGATTGGACAAATAAATTAAAAAATATTTAGTTCTTTTTTATCACGGCCCATATTTTTGTCAATTTTATTTATATTTCGGTCTGTTATTAGCTTTCAACACGTTTCAATACAATAAACCAAGTATTTATATAAGTGGATTTTTATGGTCGACACGCTACCTATAGATAAGAAAAGTAAATTTTGACTTTTGATCTTCGAAAAAAGGTTAATTTTTCTGAGGGAAAATGGAAATAAATTGTTTTTGTGACAATAAATGCTCGAATGATATTCAATTCGAGATAAAATTGCGAGATGAAATAGTTATGTATCAATGGCTACTTGCAGCTGGACTTTTTGATTGGTATTTCAAAATGATAAATTTTTAGATCTGTTTTTATATGTCAATTTTAAAATTTCTAGTGAATGACTGGTAAAATACTGAAAGTCTTAAAAACGTATGTACGTTTTGTGAGTCAACGTACATGTATATGGAAGAAAATACCTATTCGCTGTTTTGAACTTGTTTTTGAGATTCGCTGATGTTACCCCCATCTTAATAGGTTAGTGACGTAGCACAAGCGTGGGTACAAGTTCAGAACAAAGAATAGGTATATAATAATTTTGAGAGTCCGGTTCGCTAAATTTTGTTTTGTGGATCTATTGATCTGAAATAATAATACTCGGAAAATTTTGTTAAATACTTCTTCGAATAGCAAATAAATATATTATAATAATACCCTGTTATCTTCAATATGGTGACCAATAATTTGAAAAAATATTATAACTGAGATAGATTGGTGGAGGTATCTTTCGCATCAAAATTGTTTTTCGAATGGGAAAATGATGTGAAAGATACCCACACTATTTTATCTCGGTTATAGACCGAAACTGCTTCATATTCTATTCTCATATATAATATATCATATATCACATAATGTATATAATTAAATAATGTATATAATTTATAATATAATCATATATGAAAAATATTATAATATTTTTGGTGATTGTTAACCCCTAAAAGCCTTATAATCTTGATATCAAAGATTTATTATTAAAAAGTTTGGATTTTTTAGCTATAGCCATAGCTATAGGCATATTAATTTGTCAATTTAAAAATTGTATTTTTTTAACGTTTCAGGTTATTCCCATCGTCAGAAGTGAGAAACAAAAAATACGAATACGCAGAAAATATTTTTTTGTTTCAGGAGTAATTAAGCGAAATGATTGCGAAATGAAAATTTTATTTAGCGGTTATAACGAATCAGGCCTCAGGTGCGCACAATTTAAATGGGCCCATAGCTAATTTGACAATTTCAAAAAAAAGTTCGTTGAAAAAAGTTTACCCTCGCCAGATAAAATTGGTATACCATATTAGGATACCATATATTTTTAGATATCTAAAAATACAAACTTTTGCAATATGTTTTTTAATTATTTTTTTCTGATATTTTATCTGTAAGTTTTTGCAAAATTTTGAACTACCACGTGAAATTTTTATAAGTTTCATCATATTTTTGTGTCTAAGAAGAAAGCTTGCGCAAAGAAAAATACGACGAAGAAGGGTGCCTTGTAGCGGCCCTTTCCGGACCACCAGCCTTAACAAAGATAAAGCGAATTCGACCGACAGAACTGTCGTACAAGGCAACCAAGAAATCAACCAAAAGGCTTGTGACATGTCAAAATGTCAAGACATAGTTATTCATGAACTTAAATTATCAGAAAATCTGCTTTAATTTTTCGAAATAAATACAAAATTTACAGTTTAATTTCAAGATGCAAATTAGTTTTATGAGTTCTGACCAAAGAAATTTTGAGGAATAAATGTTAACTGTACCTGTGAAGCAAGAGGTGGGGCTTGTTCGACATGTGCAGATATTTCTTGAGCTTCTTCTGACGGGGATAAGTTTGATGGCGTTTTAGTCCGATTTCGGGGAATGGCTAGAAAATTTAAAATTAAGGGGTGGTCGGGGCTAATATGAAAATAACTAAAATTTGATTAATTTTTTACATCATTTCAAACTTTTTTCAGACTACAGCCTGAGTTTTCTAGTTAACTGATTGGTTTATCTCCGCCAAAAAAAACCTCGCAGTAATCGAAACAAATTAGGCTGTGGTTCTACCCATAAAATACGGAGGCGGCATCTTTTGCATCCAATTTTGGAATTTGAAAATTGCATAAAAACACCGCTTACAAATTTTCGACAATCTTTTGTGCAATTTATCCAAGGCAGCGAATTCGTTAAAAATTTTGGCATCTGAACATCCTAACAATCAAGTTTTCAAAAAAGACAATTCTGAAGACAACATAAATTTGAACAAAAAGTTTGATGTTTTTTTCGTTTCATGCAATTTTTATTAAAAAACGATGTGTTTGACGATCAAATACATCTAAAAATATTTGAATTTAACATTTGGAGAGTCGACCACCCCTTATTTTTTTCAAGGAGATCAAAATCGTGTTTTTTTTATAAAATACCTTGGGTTGATGTATTACGAGATGCATTCTGTTTTGGCAGTGGAACTGTCACCTGAGGTCGTTTAACTGGTCCCTAAAGTTTAATTATTGTCAAAAATTACATCAAATTAAAGACTCCAAGCAATTTGTACTTACCGGTGCTTTTTCTGGGCCTCCTATAGATGCAAATTCTCTAAATGGCGGCTGATGTGGCGAACAATACTTTTTTCTTTCGTACTTTTCTCGAATAAAACGGTCCATTTTTTGATCATCATTTGCTTTGAAATTAAATTTTAGCAGCGTTCTTCAAAATAAATTTTTCGGATTTTTATCCAGACATACCTGGCCTGACGAAAGTAGAAGCCAAGTTTGCTTCGTAATAGTTTTTACCCCAATCATTTCCTCGGCCACAAATACTCTATTAAGAATGTTATAAATTTTTTCGAAATTTTACATTTAAAAAAAAACTTTCGCAGACGCATATAATTTATAAGATATAAATAATAAAAAATAACCCTCACATGCTGGCGATGTGACACCCGTTCTCGAAACAAGTTTAAAAATATTGATGAAAAATTGGTCGAAATTTGGGTTATTGTGCCTCAAGCCACTACCGCACACGCGAGGGTTAATTTATCATAAATCGTTTCTTACCTCTAATTGTTCTGGAGTCCACGTATCTAAATTCACCGACTTTACTTTTGATATATGAACTCCTAGGCCTCTATGAATTCCTGAACATCGAATACACATAAAACATCCCAAATTCCAACTGGCCCATCGTGGTGATTTCGCCGTGCAGTCCGCGCAGTATTTATTCGCTTCTCTTTTCATAGGATATGAATAATATTATATTTTATTTATAAATTTTCATGAATTTTTTTTGTTTTTTGACACCTCTAAAATTTTGTCGGAAAAATTGAAATTTGACCTTCTTATGGTCTTTTATGACAAAACTTGTATTTCGGAAAGCTAATAAAGCTACCTGAGGGCATAAACACATCAATTGAAAAAATATTTCTATTAACGAAAAAAGGATCATTCAATACTGTTTTAAAGTTAAAATTGTGTTAACTGATTAAAATTATAAACTCAAACACCGAATATTTCTGTCCTAAAAAGCACAAATTTCAAAATTTGATTTTTTTGTTGAAATTAGAGCGTCACCGGTCGAGGCCAAAATAGAGACTAAAGGGTATCTGGAAAATCCGAGGAGACCATTCCTCTTCATTCTTTCCGATGATTTCGAAAAAAATAATTTTCAAAATTTTTCGAAATCCGAAATTTTCGACATTTTTTCTGAGTCGAATCAACCGGTGACGCCCTAGCCTTATATTAATAGGTGTCAAATTGCATTTATAAATATTTAAATATATTTCTTTTCGAAAATTTTCGTTTTTGTTTATAAAAAAAATAATATATGTTTACTAACGGTGACAAAATTCAAGACATATCTTTATTTATCCTTTCCTTTGAAGCAATTGAGCTAAAACTACTTTATGGCGTTCATTTTGTTGTTTTGACTGTGGCGCCATTTTCAAATATTCTTGTTCGTCGTCTTTATAATATTATCTTATTTTACAACATTACCTCGCACTAACTGAAGGCAATAAAATTATTTTCAACATTCTGATTTTTCTTTATTTTTGAACTTTTTATAGAATTTTTATTAAGTTTTTAATTTTTTTTGTAATTTTTTTGGGTTTAAAATAGTTCACAAGGAGCAAATGAAGATTTAAAATTAATAAATGTTCCGGGTCGGACATCAATTTAACGATAATTATAATACGATAAGAAATTAGAAAACATTTGTATCATTCGCTATTTTTTTGTTAACTTTAGAACAGTTTTAAACTAAAGCGGAAAAGATTTTTATTTTTTTGTCATTTTGTATTTTTTTCTTAATTTTTATTTAAATAATATAAAGTATCGAACATTAAAAATGGCGGATTTTTCTTTTCGATCGGAAAAAAATATAAGATCAAAAATTGGTAAATAAGTTAAGGGTTCGGAACAAAAAAAACGAAGGGCAAAACACAAAAAAACCAATATGAAAAATGCCAATAAAGGCATTTCTCCACAAAATTAAATATATGTCAAACGATAAATTGATTTTTTTTTATTTTTGGAGAAAAAAAAATTCTTCTCCAAATTTGTTTAAAATAAATGATAAAACAGTAAAAACTTTTTTACGCAAATCTAGCAGAAATAATAGTACAAACTTGAGGTGATTGCCCTATTAGGCATAGAAGTCATAACTTACTCAAGCAATGCGTAAGTGAGAAAATACTGTGCTATTTAAAGATTTCGGTTGCAACGATAAAAAATTATCAAAATTTTCAAAAAAAAATGTAGTTAAATGGTCAATTAGTCCCGTAGGCAGCGTGGGAGTTAATAAAATATCAACCGAAATTTAGAAAAAAAAGAAACAACCATATCAATATAGATATGATCAAATTAGAACTTCATTCTCGACATCCTTTCACATTTATTTAACTCTCAGGCGTTCATTTTGAATTTTTTATTGTTTTGTAGAATAAATATCTTTAATTCAAAATGTTTTAACTAGCCCCATGAGGTTAATAAAGATGTAACAAGATGCTCGTAAAATGAGTTCTAACAGTAGGAGAAGCATCGCTGAAAAATCATTTTATCGATCAAAAACCTTATAATCGAAAATATTTTACTTCCCAGAATAATCCCATGCGTTATTGGGAGCAAAGTCTATTTAAAATTTTGAATGACCGTGAAATATGACGCCTTTTAAAAAATCAAATTACAAATTGATAAAAAGGGTCATAATCCGAAAATAAAATTAGTGATGCATGAAATATGACACCTTGGTATCATCAAATTACAATTTGATTGTCAGGAGGTTACTTTTGGTCAAATAAGGTTATCTCCATGAAGCAGATTGTTAAATATGAGTCGTATCATATGACCTAATTCAAATAAAATCAGGGTTATTTTTCATTGAAATTTTAATCATCAGACCTTGATAATTTGAACTTTATCAAAAGTGGGTTTTCCCCATGTCGGCAAAATATATTCAAAATTCTAATGATTATAAAAATGTTCAAATTATTTACATTTTTGGCAGCTATATAAGTAGTATCAAAAAGATTTACTTTTAACTCAAAAGTTTCAATGGCACGCATTCTGAGCGCATTTTTTTTGTATTTCTGGAGTAACTTCCTCGAATAAATTGTACATCCGAAAAACTAATTTTTACAATTAAGGATTTTATGGGCCTTTGCATTCACTGCTGTTCATCAAAATCGTCATGTGCAGTTAAGTATCTAAACTTGTCAAGGGTGGTTTACAAAAACGACATTTCCGAAAAAATTTTAGTAAAAAACCCGAACCAAAAAATCTTCGAAAACTTCAAAAAAAATATGTTTGACATATTCCGACCAACCCCTCAATTTTGCGCAAAATAAACCTGAGCTGTCTGTATATTTTAGATAAACATTATAGCGTTAGGGCCCTGCCCAGCCAAAATTTTTGCGAACTTTTTTAGTCAGTAGAAATGATTAGCCTTTTTAACTCCTAGCGGGCCTGAGTGCCGATTAAGGTGGCGAATATATAAATAGTTAAGGGTGTAGCTGGGGATTAAGAGTTTAATATACAGTTTTAATGAAATAATCTTAGGGTGACAAATAGGAAACATTCAAGGTCAAAAAATTGACATGCACAGTTTGCTATCGTACAGCTTAAAATCATTGAACATGAGTAAGTCAATAAAAAGTAAAGGAGATTCAATGCAATATATAGTCATTCCCATTCAGAGCTGAAAAAAAATCTGCAAATATTTGAACCGGTGGTTTTTATTAAAAGTGACAAAATTGTGTTGAAATTTATTTTCATACAGATTAACTCGGCTGCTAATTTGATCAATTTCCGAAAAAATAATCTCTTGTATAGATTTTTCGGTATATTTTGCCTTCAAATAAATCTAAACATAATGTTGTCTTTGCCGTAAAAAAATATTGAGTTATTTTTATTATATTCCAGCTCTAATCAAAAATCAGCTTACTCGATTTGAACCAAAATGAAAATGTTAAATATAATAAAATTTGGCTTGAACTCAAGGAGATAAAGTAAAGCAAAGTGCGTTTGAACGGACGGTCTAGTAGGACGCTTTTTGGCCAAAAATTCCTGCGCGCGTGCATTAAATCCGGCACTTTGGCAATTAAAATTGTCCGCTTTAACAAAACAGACAATTTGAAATGCCAAGGTGTCAGTTTAAATGCACGCTAGCAGGACTTTTTGACCAAAAACCGTCCTACTAGGTCGTCCGTTTAAACGTACTATGCTGTACAAGAGTTGAAAAAATTCTTCACAAAGAAATTTAATATGACGATTGTCTTTGGTATAAAATTTTTTATTTTCGTGCTCTAACACAAAAACAATAGTGAACCCTTATTACTTTAAGGGTCAAATTTTAGGTTATTTTGCAGGGTCAAAATATGACACCAATATGCAAAGTTGAAAAGGAATCAAATTTCGAATATAAAAGTAAGGCTCATATTTTAAGAACTCAATTAAGAAACCAATTTCAATGAACAAAATATGAGCTTAAATTTTGAGAAACAAAATTTGACACCTAATTTAAAGAAAGAAAATATGAACCAAAAATGTTTTGGAGTCATTTTTTTAGTTGACTTGTAAAAACAAGCATTAATATTTATCACCTGTTAAATAATAGGGGTCAGATTAAAAGTTGAAATAAAAACTTAAAGGATACACTACAGTAGGTGATAAACAAAAAATTTTAAGAAGTTTAGGTAAAAAATTTAAGTCGACTAATCTAATACGCCTTTGCACGGCTATCCTAAATCAGACTAGCCATTTCAGAAAATGACCAGAAAGCTACCTATCGGAAATAAGGGTTATTTAACTACTAAGTACTTCTAAGGCCGTAATTTTTGCAAAATAAAAAAGAGATCAAGATATAGCTGTCTTAGTGGGGTTTAGGAGGCGCCAACTAAAATTAATTTGAGAGGGCTGTGAATTTTCGCACTAGAATCCATGTCCCATTTTTTTGTAGAAATATAAGCAGTAGTTAAATATAAAGACTTAAACATTAAAATAATTTTAAATTGGGATTTTTCGGCAGTTCTTTCGATTTCTCGCTTTTTATGGGTTTTTTGGTTTTAAAGACTTTTTAACAAAACTGCAATAAAAGTGCAAAATTGCATTAACAGTTTTAGCCATTTCAAACGGCGATCACTATTTGGCCATTTTACGATTTTACTACTAAGAAAAAAATCTAAAAAAAAAATTTACAGTTTTTTCAAGTGAATATGAAATCATAGTCAGGTGATAATCTGAATAATGCTGAATTTTAGGGCGGCAAAGTCAAAGTCAAAAAAATATGTGAGTCAAAAAGGGTGCTATTCAAAAAGTTTTCAAATAAAAAATTTATTATTTATTAGAATTAAATTTTGACTAGTTTCGGTTTTATCACCATAATCTGAATACGTTTTATCAAAGCTTTTTTCATAAAGTATATAAATTAAATTTAAAGAGAAAGCAGTTTTTGATGAAAAACTTTGATATATTTCTGTGCATTATGATGGTAATACAACCGAAGCTAGTCAAAAATTAAATGTTATTGAAATAGTAATTTAAATAAATTTATCTTGAACCCAATCGAAATTCAAAAATTGGGTCAAGTTTTGTACAGATAGCCAATTTTCAAAAAAACGCCAGAAGTTTAAACTAAGGGTCAAAATGGTATCAGGTCAAATTCCATTGATCGTTAAACATTTTTATATGGATCTGATTTAACACAAGGGTCAAATTTCAAATACGAGTCTACGAGTAAAATTTCATTGAACTTTAAAATTTTTATATGGATAAATTTTAATATAACGGTCAAATTTCAAATAAGAGTCCAATTTCATTGAACTTGAGAAATTTATAAGTATATGGACAACATTGAATATAAGATTCAAATTTCATACACGGATCAAATTTCAAATGTGGATCAAATTTCCAGGGCATATTTTGACGTGAATTTAAAGCCGACTTTCTTAATTATAATGATAATTCCGCTGATAACATCATATCCACTAAAAACGATGGAATATATATATTTTTAATGAAAAGATTTTTTTCTAGAAATAAAAGGTTATTTATTTCCCCTTTTCTCATGTGTGTTATTATGCTGCTTGTCAATCTCTGGTGGTTTTCTCTCTCTTTCTACTACTCGATCAAGTGGGTTTTGATTCTGATTTGGGTTTGGCGCATATTTCAGTGAAAAGTTGTTTTGTCCACCTTGATTATTTTGTCCATTTCCGTCCGCTCGAGCTGAAAATTCAATTGTCAATTAACATTTTGAAGAATTGAAAGTAGAATAAATAAGATATTTCCTGTGATGATTTTAGAAAGTTAGCAAATATCTTGTGTTTAACGCTTTGTGAGCAATCTTTAAGATCCCAACGAATATACTTTGTTTTTTATATATTCGCCATATTTGAATTTACTCTATTATTTCTTGACTATTATTTCTTGACTTTTTCAGAAAAAATGCGTAGTTTTTGCCCACTTGACAAATTCCTAGATGCTATTTTAAGAAAAAGTGCCTCGAAATAATACTTTGATGGACCTGATATGTTAAGGATCAGCTACAAATATTTCCAACTTCCGATTTTCGTGATATCCAGTTCTTAACATATGAAAATTGGATAGGAAAATCAAGAATTAAAATTTCTGAAATTTATTTCTAAAATATAAAGTCAAACGTCATTTGAAAAAAATAATAACTTGCGACAAATGTTTTTTATTGATTTCGTATTCTATAGAAAAATTCTAATACATCTATAGAAAATTCTATTCTTAAGAAAAATTTTCGTCTAAAGTTCAATTTTTTTCAAATGACGTTTGACCTTATATTTTAGAAATACATTCCGAACAAATTTGATTTTTTTGTTATCATTTTAATCATGTTAAAAACTGGATCTAACGTAAACCGGAAGTTGAAAATTTTTTTAAATATTTTTCTTAAATTTTTAGCGCATTTTCAATGATATCAAAAATTTAGGATTGAAAGACCATTAGATTTCAGGGATCGGATAATTTTGCTTGGCCCGGTCGAACTGACCATCTTTTTTCGCTATCTTTTACTATAACACCTACGCAAATCGTGGAGGTGGACAGTAAAATGTCGACTTTTTGCAAAATTATCATAATGTAAAATGCCGGCAATTCCGCCATTCAACACCCACAATAGACTATTGTCAATAGTGCACTCAGCGGTGTAAGTTAAAATTTATAGCATGTTTTTTTGGTACATGCAGGCTGTCACCTTCAAATGATGGTGAAAACTACGAATTTTGAGTATCGATCGTGTGTTTAATAATTTTTTGTTATTAAATTTTGTTAACAAATAGTAAAGTATCTTTTTATTTTCAATTGGTCGACATTTTAGAAACTTCGAAATTTCAGTCCACATTTCACTTTCCGCCGTTTATTGCTAGAGTCTACATTTAACACCGATTTTGTTAACTTTTTGGGAAAAGTCGACATTTTACGATTCACCCAAATCGTGGTCGAAATTCTGCTGATCCCTCGCTCAAATTCATACACATGTTAAGTTTTAAATTATCACCTTCGTTAGAACAGTGTTCCGCCGAGTGTCCTTGCTCGCCACATAAGTAACAGGATTTATTTTTTGGTTTCGAATTTTGTTGTCTATGATGTTGTTGGTGAATAAATGGAAATTGAGCATTTGGCCCATTCATCTGTTGCTGTTGTTGTTGCTGCTTGCGCTTGCTGTTGCTGAGCCGCTTGCTGCTGTTGTGTTGATTTTGGGTGCTTGTTGTTGCTGGTCATTTGCTGGTTAGGATGTTGCAATTAGGGCATGTGACCGTTAAATTTAATTTTTAATGTTGAGAGTCATATTTTTTAACATTTGCAGTGAAATTCTCTTTCGAGTGATATGTAACATGACCCCAAATTAATCATTTTGTAGTTTGACCACAATTGGGTCACATTTGAAAATTTAGTATCAAAAATCCTTAGTAAAGATGGGTTTTCTCCGCAAACCTACGTATGTTCGACACTCCAAATGGTTACTAGTAAAAAACAACGACCTCATTGCTTAATTTTCAGAAAATTAACAAATTTCAGAATAAGGTTAATTTTTCATAGATAAGTCAATTACATATACAGTAGTTACTCTGTTAGAGTTACCCCATTGGTTACCTTTTTCTGTAGAGTTACCTTTTTCAATAGTTCAGGGGTAACTTCAACAGAGTAACTACTGTAGATAAAGATGCCCGAGTCAGTTACAAAGGAAATTGTAGAAAACTGAATATGAAAAATATTTTATATGAACCCAGGCATCGTAATGGGTTTGAGATTCAAATGTGATCTATCGGTCACATAGGATCGGCAGCGTGCGATTATATTCAACGCGGGCCATTTTTATATGTCATTTGCGGTTTTTCTGATATCGATTTTAATTTGAAAATTATTATTACCAGAACATTTTCAAATTAATAAGAATTTTTGAAAAATTTTGGGTCACAATTCCCAATTAAACTTATAGCTGAAATATTGTTTTGGCATGCGTTATATTAAATAACTTATATACCCTCGCATACCGGCCAGTTTCAGCTATTATACGGTCCGCTAAAAGGAAAATGGGCAGTTAAGACATTTTCAACCTACGCATTTTCTTAATTCTCCTTTATTTGTAGGTTAATGTAATGACATTACTTTTGCCGAAATAACATTTAGGGTTATATAAAACATGAAAATTTCTGTTTTTCAATTCAAAGGCCAAAAATGTCCGAAAATTTTGGTTATTTTGAAGGGCGCTTTGAAAATTATTAAAAAATTTCCAGCGAGTCTCTGTCACGATTTTCAGTTGGTCTAATTTACCCTGCAACTGAAATTTTGAAACTATTCGATTATTATTAAAAATTAAAATTTTGAAAATATGAGCTCTCTACCGATACGTGCGGCCATTTGTGAAAATTTTAGTCATTTTCAGTTTGTTCGATTGAGCCTGGAATTTTTTAGAATATTACCTGGTGGTGGATGGGGGAACATTCCCTGAAAAGGAGGTCTTTGTTCCATGTGTAAATTTTGCATTTGATTGTGCATCTGAACCATTTCAAAAGAAGTATTACCGTTTGGCCCGTTCGGATTTAGCAGCATGGGCGCGAAACCTTAAAGAGTATTATAAATTCAAAACCATAAAAGCTAAAAAAGATAAAATAATAATAAAGATAAAAGCTAAAAAAGGTATGAATTATACGGTATAATTTATACCGTATGATATATTTATTACTTTAGTACTATCCCCGATATGTAAATTCCGAATCCTCATCGTGAGGTGCGAGATTTAACGTAGGCGATAGGGATATCAAAACATTTTCCCTTTTTTCGAGTGTATATATATATAACGATGCCTAAATGTGTTTGTCACAGCACGTTTTTGAATCCGCGCCTCTGATTAGCTTGCCTTAGTTAAGCGATGGGTGTGGAGGCGCGCAAAAGTGCATAGTCGGGACAGAATAATATAGGGATCGATAGTACATTCATCGCTCCCTAACTGGAACACTTACCGACCTAAAAAATGTGTTCCAGTTAGCAAAATAGCGACTAGTTTGAAAACAATTTCAAAAAAATATACCCCTAATTATAGATTAAATGTTTGTTTAAGTACAATAACTTAAGAAAATATTATTTTACCACACTTAAAACCAGTTAAACCTTTAAGGGGGTTCTATAGGCAGCCTATATCTTTTGTAATGTAAATCCAATTGACTCGATTTTACAATTTTTGATCTCCGCGTATCCTGTTTAATTATATAAAAAGATAAAAATTTCAAAAAATTCCATATTTTGAATGGTTTTTATAAAATTCGAAATAAGCTTATTTTGAGTATATATAGG